>RJWT010000352.1:47521-72217 GCA_004365215.1 Cuniculus paca
CTTATTTCTCCTGTTTTATTCTTCAAACTGTTGGACTAAGGTGAAATGGCTCAGCTCTAACTTTTCTTGATTGTGACAGCTTTGGTACTGATTATTGCCAAGAAAAAAGGAAATGCATTTATTTCACCAAGAACAGTCTAGTAAGATCACTCTCATATTCTACTACCAAAGTAAAAACCTTACAGCTAGATGCCATTTATTCACAACTAGTTCTTGGACGGTGGAGCTGCTGGTAGCTATGGTCTTTGCCACAAGGTATGTTCTGGCAAAATTAAACTGTTGTGAGCATCTTTGTACCTGTGTGTGTGCGTGTGTGTGTAAGGGGGAATAGATACTGAGACTGAACCTGGGACCTTGTGATGACAACCAAGGATTTTACCACGGATATACAATCTCATCCCTGTGGGACTCATCTATCATCATCATCACCACTACAGACAGGGTCTCACTCTGTTGGCCTTCCACTTGTGGGCTCAAGCAGTTTTCCTGCCTCAGTCTCCCAACTCGCTGGGACTACAGACACACATTACTGCATCTAGCTTAGAGTCTTTATAAAATCAAGCCATACTTTCTTTTTCCTAGTAGACAGATTCCACTCTTCTTGCAAAGTCCAAGAGTCTCTAAAGTCATAAATAGCACTTTGAGATATATGAAATGATTAACAGTATAGATAAGTCCATAGTAGTCTATCAAAAAATCCCTTTATGAGAGCTTAATATGGGACCTTGGCATCATTAGCTGCTCATTTTCTTGGCTCAGGTTTGCTGTTTTATATAGTTATAGATTTGGGAAAATCATATATTCCTAGCCTTTTAAAAAGTTCAATTTAGGAAATAGGAAAAGTGATAATCCAAAGTTTGTCTATATACTAACTCTAGCTTACCTGGCTAACGCCTGACTGCTGTATGTGATGCTTCTAAGATGACCTGATCCCTTATGTTTATTGGTGATATTTGCCTCAACTCGTGTTTAACTCAGAAAAGTAAGTACATTTAAAACAATCAGCAAGCTGATTGAAATCTTCTGTAATTTGGGGAATAAAAATAATAAAAATTTTACTTTTAAATTATAAAGTGTATCAATTACCTCTATATAGAATACTCTGAAAAAAATCATAACCATATTGTATAGAGCACATGTACCAACCTAGCTATCAATGTACTTTGTAGCAATCCAAAAACACAAAAAGAGGAATGACCTTTTCTGAAAGCCTAGTGCCAAACTAGTTTAGCTGGTCTATTATGCTTGAGTTTACGTACTGACAGGATCTGGTAACTATGCAATCCTAAAACCACATTTATAATCACCATTAGCCAAGAGTGTCTCTTCTCTGTTTATATAAATAGTATGTATACATCTCTGTGGAAACATGGGAGAAATAAAAGAAAATATAAAGGAAGAAAACAAAAGATTACGTACTATTCTCAATACAGATATAACCAATCTGAACACATGGACAACTGGAAAGCATATGAGAGATCTGTGTGCAGCCTGCCTATGGTGTAAGAGGTATTGCTCCACATCATCCTTAATGTACCTGTGAAAATCACCATACGAGACAGAATGGAACCAACTAGTTATTACACACTGTATAATTAAGGTCCTCTCATGACACCCTGAGGTGAAGAGCACAGTGACAATTGAGGGGTTACAGAACTATGGCTGGGAAAACACCCTCACTAGAATTATTATTGGAAAGGTACTGTGATTGCAAATTCCTGGTTTCCTCCATAAAAGCCACAACAGACTATAGTACCAGAACCCTGTGCTGTGTGCCTCAGGCTTGCGAAGGGGAGGAGGCATCATCCGACCAGCCCTGCCAGTTCTGTCTCCATTGCATGGCTCTTCCTTGGAAGACCGCCAGGTGCACGCCCAGCAAAGAGGCCAGTCTATGTCCAATGAAACCCTGCTACATCTAAGCAACATCTCTTCTCTTTTTTTTTCTTTTGTCTTTTTGAGACAGAATCTCACTATGCAATTCAGACTGGCCTCAAGCTCACTTTGTAGCCCAGGCTGGCCTTGAACTCATGAGGATTCTCTTCCCTCAGCCTCCTGAGTGCTGAGATTACAAGCTGTGCCACCATACCCAGCAGTATCTCCTTTTTTCAAAGTTCTATTACGTATTAAAGTTACCTTTCTCTGGCAATTATTATATTTTTAACTGAAAGACACTAAAAGTTCTTTAAGCTACAGCTGCTTTAAAATTTTAAGATGTTATAACCCTCACATACTTAATCTTACTAGGGTTTCTTCCCCAGTAGTGGGTATTGAACCCAAAGAGTGCTGAGCTACATCCCCAGTCTTAAAAGTTTTGAGACAGGCTCTTGCTAAATTGTCCTATCTGGCCTTGAGTTTATAATCCCCCTGGCCTCAGCCTCCCAAGCAGCTGGGATTCAATTGGGCCATTAAGCATGGGTACTATTATTTTTAATTAGCAGAAGTATTATACTGAAAAGACCCACAAAATATTGCTTATTATCTAATGTTAAAAATAGCAAATGTATTACTAAATTAGATTATATAAGGTAACTTGTAACCTCGTTAACATTTTCCTAAATCAGTTATTAGTTAACTGATTAAATGTGAACTCATGACCAAAAAATGGCAAGACAAAAGAAACAGGTTTAAAATAAAATCCATGTTGAGAAACATGAAGAGAGATGGGTTCTATGGGCTCAAAGATCTAAAACCTACACCTAGTATCATTCTGTGCATTCATTAATCAACAAATTTCCCAAGACAGACAAATGATGCAATAAACTGCAGACCAGAGCCAAGGCGAGGCCACAGCCAAGCAGTTACAAATTTGAGAGGCCTCCTTACTTGTCTAGCAGCGAAGTTTTGGGGGTTGAGCCCTGTGCCGATTGCTCCAAGGCTGACGTTGGGTAGTGTGGAACCAGAGGGAGACAGCTTGTAGCTGGGAGTAGGGGAGAAGGGAGAGCAGGGAGCCTCATCCCCAAGGCACCCATCTTGATTGGAGAAAGGCAAAGTCAGCTGAAAAGTAGTAGGAGTTAGCCAATCACAATGAGTGTTGGTTAGTGAAGCAACAGAATGCAAGAAGGGAAAGAGAGAGACACTAGGAATAAACAAAGTGAGAGCGTATTAGCAATAACCCAGGATGGAATTTGGATCTGATAATAATCATCATACTTTGTCCAACAGACACCATCTGTCATCCTCTTTGATAAAGATTTTTCTTTTCCTCTCAGTAACACATTCTGTCCATTGCATTAAGAAAAGAGTTATCATACACTTATTTTTAGGCACTTAATATTGATTATTCTGTGTAGCTTCTGCAACAGAAGCCAGGACAATCTTATAAATATGCTGCTGCCTAGACCAGTACCAATTATGTCAAAAAGGTGGCAGACCTAAAAGTTTTGATTTTAACTGCTTTGTGGAAACTAGGAGTACTGCAGATTGCTATTCTGAATCAAGGAATAATCTCTAATCTTAACATTAGAAATGTTAAGAATCAAAACCAATAGATACAAATTATTTGGGTCAATCAGTAGTTGAGAATTTGAAAAGTTTACCATTGTAACTAAGCACAAACCACTATGAAAGTAGAGAAGATAAAAGAGTTCTTTCAAAAGAAGGCAAGGCCTTAGGAGATGACAGCATTTATATAAAACCCAAAATTTGATTTGCAGCTGCAAAGCAGCTAAAAAGGAATTCACAATAAATTCATCCCTAAAATTCTGCTGTTTCAAGTGTGCCCCAAATTTCATAAATATTTCAAAATTTGACCTTTATCACAATACTCACTTGCTACAGGCAGATGGTTCTAGCTCCTGCCCTATTACCTATTGACATTAATTGTTTTCATGTCACCACTTTCATGTAGGAGTTGTTTGTCTTTTGCTCACTGAGTTCAGAAATTCTATGCTTCCTCCAAAATCAGTTCTTGAAAGACAAATGGGAACCAAAGTGCTTCTTATAAATTTTTTAAACAAAGATTTCAACCCACCTTCTCAAAATAAGGCCCACTATCTGTGGTTCCCATGTCTTTGGAATTAGGTGGACGGAACCCAGATCGATCCTTCCTCATGATATCATTAAAATCCCCGAGATTCATTGCTCGCTTGTCCACATCAAACTTCTTATCTGAAAGAACATAAAAGTGAAAATTTCAAGACTCAGTGTTTCTCACAAGAATGTTTCCATACCAGCCTCCCTGGGGTGTAGGGTATTGAGCCCTCTCTACTCTTTGGGTATAATAAGACCAGGACAGCTCTCATTGGTTCAGGCTGCTAAGATTTGTCCTTGAAACACTTGCGGATCCTCTTTATTTTAAATTTATTTGGGGGTGGTGGTGGCTTTGAGACCGGGTCTCACTTTGTAGTGCAGGCTGGCCTTGAACTCACTAGGTAGCCCAGGCTGGTCTCCAACTTGCAGTGATCCTCCCGCCTTAGCCTCCCGAGTGCTGGGATCACAGATGTGTGCCACCACGCCCAGCTACGTGTGGATCCTCTTTAAAAAGCAACACACAAAAAAATGTATCTGTTGTAGCTTGCTTTTCATGGGAGCCTGAAAGACGCTTAGAGCTAACCTGGTAAAATCTAGCTAAGAAAATATTTATACTGATTACTGGTATGTCTGATGGATACTTTTTGCTCATGAACTCAAATGTTTTCACTGAGTTGTCTTTCCTATTTTAGCATGTGTTAGATAAATGGGGTTGTGAAACAGAGTTTGGGGAATAAAAAGATCAAAGAGGCACAGTTGTTACCCTAAAATTTAAAGCTAAACACATCACTTGAATAATGTAATGTCCCAAGTTCAATGATTATTCTCTCTCCTTTCACAGCTCTACAAATTTTCGATTGCATGCTGACATAATCAGAACCCTAGGAAACTTGTAGATCGAAGTCTATATATCCCTTAACCACCTAGGACTTTTTCTTCTTCGATTCTTTTTAAGTTCCTCAGGGTAAGCACAGTATTACTGAGAAAATCTCCCAGATGAAGGGCTGACATTGCATATGTTCCAGTTGCAATGGGAAAGTTCATTAACAATGAGATATCTGGTGCAGACAGAACCAGAAACCCAAGTCCAGCAGCACCACACACATAATAAAACAATCTGATTAGTTTCTAGTATTTATAAGTCAGGATGTCAAAATATGTCTGTTTACTGTATCTGGCCTCTCTTGAAAAAACCAGAAGATGTGGCACAGCTGAGTCTGCCCTTCTCCAACTAGGCATTAGGTGGATGCACCTTCTCTACAGTTAACCAGTAGCCTCCACATCCCACTTGTTTACGCCTGGCACACACCGCTCCTTTACATTCTGCCCTGGCTCTTGCATTCATTTGAGTGCTCAACCTCCACCCTGCGTTTTGCAGACCCTTGAGCAAAGTAAGCGTTCGATAAGCATCTAACAAACTGCATCATCCCAGCTTGAACTTGGCAGGAGATCCCAATGGTGCACCACTGACGCCAATATAGTGGACGCCCGTCGGTGGAAGGATACACACCTACAGACAAATCCATTTTGCTGCTTGGATTATCTTCACTTTGACTCTGAGAAGAAAAAAAGCACCAGATGAGAGAGAATTAAGAGTGTCTATATTTGAATCAAGGAATGATGAGCCTTATCCCCGACACTATATTAGTTAGATCCTCTGAAATGAACTTAAGACTAGAATGAAGAACTTTTTTTTTCTTTTTGGCGGCACTGGGGATTGAACTCACGACCTTGCGCTTGCCGGGCAGGCGCTTAAGACCGCTGAGCTAGATCCCCGGCCCAGAATTTAACATTTTTAATGTACTACTTTGACTGCTGCTGGTGTCTGTATTTCCTAAAGTTCAACCACCGCATCAGCACATCTATGGAGAGCGCAATTGCTAAACAGCTGACTGGAGAAATAAACCCCTGTCCTCAAGTTCCAGTCAGCCTGGAATCAAATTCCATGAATGGCAGCCAAACGATGACAACTTCTTCTTGTGATCTGTCAAGTCATCAAATCTTGAAGTGTGCAGCCAAGTCTTTCAGCAATTAAGACAGGGTGTCCCCTCAGTATTCCCAAGTGATAAGGAAACTGGAAACTCTAAGAATTCCCTATAGAATTAATCCCAGTATATTTTCCTACTTAATTTGTTGCTGTCCTTTTAAAAATTGTAACGTGAAAATTGGCAAAGCAGTGTCAGGGAAAACTATAAATACTGACTGCCAAATTCTGTCTTCCCTATTCTCCTAAAGGGCGTAAAAACAGCAAATTTAAAAGTCCTCAGCTTTGAATTTAAATGTTAGAGTATGTCATGAAGAGTAAAAGAACGCAAAGTAAATATTGCTTGTTTTAAGAGATCAAGAATACTGTTTAACCAGTTTCTAAACATGTAATTTTGTACTATATGTGGCAGTGGTCTTAAAATTTATACTAAACCCTAAATGTGGGATATGTTATACATATAAGAAAAATAAAACTTACCAGCAATCCCATATTTGAAAACTGTTTGGCAAGAGGATTCATCCATGAATCATTGTTTCCTCCTTTTAGTGAGCACTACAGAAATGAAATATGTAACCTCAGAACCACACAGTTTATCTCAACCTCCTGAGTTGCAAAAGTACACACTGAAAATGGATTTGAAGAGTTTACCTTTTGAATCCTATATCTCTTTATTTTGACATTTTATCTATCACTTTAAATGGTTAATATGCCCTACTATATATATGTTTTAATTCTTGTTTTTCTCATCACAACGAACTAGAAGTGCTGAAAAAATAAATGGTTTTCACTTTTTAGTGGAAGGAAGCCACTCTCAGATTTTTGTTGTTGTTTGTTTGTTCTTTTTGATACAGGGTCTTGCTACGTAGCGCAGGCTGGCCTTGAACCAAGTCGACCCTCTTGCCATAGCCTCCCAAGTGCTTGGATTACTGGTGTGCGCCACCATCCCTGGCTCACGGTCAGATTTTGTAACTCTGTATACTACAGTTTCCACCTCGCTCTCTTTGTGACTATACTGGAAGAGGTGACGCCGGTACATGTTACCTGGCAAGGAGACTGTTTAAAATGGGATGTTATCCTCTGTGTGGAGGACGCACCAGGTAGCACTTCAGCTATTTGTTTCACAGCACAAAGGACAGTGGTCCCAGTGGGAGAGAGGCCTGGTGGAACACACTATCACCAATCTTTGGAGCAAAGTAAGGCAGTGGTGGCTTTTTGTTCTTTTTAATGAGACAAGCTGGTTTTTCCCCTGAACAGGGCACCAAACACCTGTTCCACTTGCCCTTCTGTGAGGATGACAGTGGGACTATGACAAGAACTTGGATGGGTGATGACAGGGCCTTATGTACTCTATAGTGATGTCATATACCAATTTTACTATTCTTGAAAGTGATGAAGTACTTACATTTAGTTACAGGGTTCAATGTTAAAAAAAAAATCTCGGTTGTCACCTGACTACTAGCAGATTCATTCATACTTCCACTCAGTTAACCTGGACTCACTGTGAATTTTTTTTTTTTTTGGTACCTGGGATCAAACTCACAACCTCATGCTTGCCAGGCAGGTTCTTATGCCACTGAACTAAATCTCTGGTCCCTCAGTGTTAAACGACCAAAAGACTGCATTAAGTAAACTAAAAGTAAAGACTGCCATAAGTAAATTAAAAGTAAAGTTTTACGTAAGTAAAACTGCCATAAGTAAACGACCAAAAGACTGCCATAAGTAAACTAAACAACCTAAGAGTACAAATACGCTGAAAAGTTTGACAGCTGGGCATTGTGGTGCCCATAACCAGCCCTCTGAGAGGCTGAGGCAGGAGAATCATAAATTTGAGGCCAGCCTATGTGACTTAGCAAGACCCTGTCTCAAAATTTTCAAATCAGGGGTAGCTCAATGTAGAGGTCCTGGATCCAATTCCCAGTACTGTGAAAAAGAGAAGTTTAAAATATAGCTCCTTTTATGACTAAAGAAAAAGTCCTTTAAAAGGGAAAAGTAGGGGGCTAAGGATGTGGCTCAATACTAGAACTCTTGCCTTGCAAGCATAAGGCCCTGGGTTCAGTCCCCAGCACCACCAAAAAGAAAAAAAGAAAAAAGGAAAACTAGAAAGAACTGCTTAAATAAAATGTCTTTAATAGAACAAACTGTATTCTTATGCTATGCAAGAAAATTAGAGCAATTAAATCAATATCCCACGGGCAAAGGGGACGATCATCACTAGAAGGCCTTCTAAAACAGCATCAGGTATTTTAACCCAAGAGACTATTAGCTATGAAGCGTTACACAGGGCACCAGAGCTCTTAGGCTGAAATTAAGAATATGGGCACCCACTCCTTATTTCTATCATTGTGTGTGTATAACAAAAAAGTAGAATTAAAAAAAACAAACAAAAAAACCCCCCAAACCAAACAAAAAAAGTGCCTCACTTAGACAGGGGTTCAGGAGGGAAACTACCAAAGTCCTGATCAAATTATACAAATCTAAGAGGAAACCAAGTTGTTAGATGGCAAGTGCAAAGCTGAGAATGTAATCTGGTACAGGATGTAGAGAATTTATCTAGCTTGTCTCTCAGGGCTACACACTAGCACTTCATTTCACTGTGAAAGAGAGCTCTGCACCTTGAGATTTCCCCAATCAGGTTAAAATGGAGACATGCTGATTGATCACCGCTGAAGAAGCCAAGTATAATCTTTCTTTGATTTCTCTTCTACATGGAGATTTACTGTAAGTACTTCTTTGGCTTTAGAAGGCAAAAGCATAAAGTACGTCTCATGAACTTCCAATGAATTATGACAAGGTGGAAACTAAAAATAAAAGACACCTCATATTTTTGAAAATCTCATTTTACCCACAGCAACACTTCTGTAATGTAAGGTTTCAAGGTCATGGAGAAGGAAGATGGGTGAAAAGGAAGTAGTTATTTGTTTGTGGGGAAATACTTTCCCCCTTAGATACCAGCTGCCTCATTTCTTCCATTAACAAATCCTCAGTTCTGCCTTCTAAGAATGAGTAAGCAAACTCGAACATTTCTGAAGCTGGCTGCTACCTTCATTTGTTTCTTTCCTCCTTGTCCCCAGCTTGCTGAGTTGTGGGAGGAAGCACTTCCCTGAGAGCCGGCGGTGTTCCAGACTCCTCCATCCTCCTCTTCTTCCCAGCTGGGATGGCGAGTTCCTGTGACCGGCCCGTCACTTTCCCCCCAGCCGTCTTGCATAGATTTGGAATCTTTAAGGAAAGAAAGAATTAATTCTCTGTGACTACACATAACAATAACAAGAATAAGAATTCCCTAAAGATGCAGCACCTTAGTACCTTTGTAATTCTGTCTACTCCATCTACATGGCAAGGCAAATGCTATCAATCATATTTTAGGGAGCAGGAAATGAGACATACAGTCAAGATCTGACCTCTGGTTCAATGCTTCCCCTGTACCCAAATGACAAGAATTCCAAAACTGAAAAGAACTTATCATGATTACAAAAAAAAAAAAAAACAAAACAACTGACATTCAAGAAAACTGGGTCCTTGTAATAAGCATGGATTATAGCAGTCCTGATTTTACCTTCCTAAATATACTTGGTAAGGATGAACACTACAAACAGGTATAATAAAGAACTATCCTTCTTGTGTTGAGTTGAAGTAGAGAAGAAAAATATGTGAAAGAGGAAGAAAATTAAGATTGTGAATATATAAATTATGGTCAAGGAGAAATTCACATTTAGCCATAGAAATTTCATCATAGCCACACACAGGGTCTTCCTGATGGGACAGCAAGAGGCAAGCCTAGGATGCTCTTCTCCCTCCTGCTGAAGTATTACTGGTAACCACCACTCTGTTTTCTCTGTATAAAGATTGCAAATTTATATAATCCTGTATTATATTTGTATTATGATTTATGCTATGTAAATCTAAAAAAAAAATCTTATACCATCCACTGACAAGGAACAGAAATTAAAAAACAAATACAAGTAATGCACTAATCCTTTTATAAAAATGAAGACATGTAGATGAACCATTCATTCCTTTCTGTTTTTTTTTTTTGTACTGGGAATCGAACTCAGGACCTCACGCTTGCCAGGCAAGCACTGTGCCACTGAGCCACATACCTGGTTTTATTTACTTATTTTTGAGACAGTCTTGCTATGTAGTTCAGGTTGGTCTTGAACTTGCTATGTAGCCCAGGCTGGCCTTGAACTTGAAGTGATCCTCCTGCCTCAGGCTCCTGAGTGCTGGGATTACAGGCATACACCACCATGCCTAGCTATGAACCCTTCTTTTAGAGAATAAGAGCTAAACGTTAATAATTTTTTTCTTTTCATGGAAGAGAGAGTGGAGCTGGGGATGCAGCTGAGTGGCAGAGCACCTTCTCAGCATGTGTGAGGCCCAGTGTTTGATTCCTAGCACTGCTGGGGGGGCGGGGATGGAAAAGTCAGAGCTCCCTCTGGCGTTTTTCCCCTAGGGTCCTGGGGATCAAGCCCAAGGCCTCACAGATGCTAGGCAAGTGCCCTACCACTACGCTACCTATCCCAGAGAACTCTGATTTTTAATTATAGGTCTCACAATATCGAATTTACGGCATCTGGAGGCCAGAGAGCTCAGATTAACTATCAGCATTGACTGGATGATCTAACTTTTCCTCTATGCGCTAGGCATTCAAATCATCTATATAAAGGACATGAGCCGTAACTACAGATGATCCCAAAGAGATGGCATCATAGAATATGGGAAAGGGGGGCATTCTGTATGGAAGAGGTGATTCTAAAGTTGAGCAAGACGCACAAACTCTGAAAGTATTGCTGAAAGATCTCTTTGTCCCAAGGATGCAGTTAAGCAACTGGATCAGTTTCAAGTCTAGGGATACTTCCCATGATGACAAAAGAGATGTCACAAAGAAAATCACGATTAGAACAAAAGCTTCACAAAGCTTATGATTTCTATGAAGTGGAAGCGACGCGTGATGGTAAAAATGCAGTAAAGTTACAGAGGCAAGAGTGTGAATTTCTACAATGAAGCCAATTATCCAAATCCTCTTGTGTTACTGTAAGAGTTCCACGTACTGCATGAATTTAAACTTAACCATAGAATCTCTTCTTGTTCAATTCTGAGTGCTCCATAAAATTTCATTATTTAATCAAAAGATAATCTCTTATATCTGCTATATGGTAGAAAAGAAATGTAACATTTTAAAGTTACGAACAAGTTGAAATGGGTACTTCATATTGAATTTCTCAATTTAGGAATAGCCATTCAATGAGGCATTCCACAGCATCAATCTACAAAGTTTTCCAAGTTATGCTGACTACATATTCCCAGCTGGATCAAGTGTAGCTTAGATTTTCAATGATTATGAGTAAGTACAATGTTTCTTGTTTAAAAAAGTTAAAGTGAAAAAAACTCTGTCAGGTTCAAGACCTACACTGTTCTTATGTGAATAGATTAATGAGAAATGAGACAAAGACAAAAGTGAAAGTACAGAAGGATGAAGTCCCTGAGTGGCGGAGAGACTATGTTCCACATGAAAAGTTTGGGGACTCTTATTCTTAAGTATACCAACAAACAGTAGAAATGCAAAACAGACATAGAGAGCATATTTAAGTTACTGGGTAAAAATGCATCATATCAAAATTTCAGTTCTGGCCAGATACCAATTCTAGGTTTTTTTTTTTTTTTAAATCATCATTAATTTAGTTCATTGTAAATATTTTTTGTTTGTTTTGAGACAGGGTTTCAGTATATAATACAGGCTGCCCTTGAACTCACTATGTAGCCGAGGCTGGCCTCAAACTCGTGGCAATCCTCTTGCCTCAGCCTTCTGAGTGCTGGGATTACAGGCTGAGTACCACCATGCCGGGATCAAACATTTTAATACATGCCAAGAGAAGCCACTAACATTTGATACAATTTATTTAATGTTCTAGGTCCTGAGTCTCATTGAATCAATGGTTTTAAACACTAAATAGACCTCATCAAAATGTCTGACTTCCAAATTAAGAAAGAATCCCTCAAAATCAAAAAAGGTGGTCTACTTACTGGGTTTCATGGCATTGGGAGCGTTGGCGGGTGTGTTTCCCCAGCCCGTGGTCGATGCTCCTGCATCATCCATTTCGCCCCACCCAGGACTGCTTTCATTCGGTTCACCCCAAGCTGAAGTCCCATTATCTGGAGCAGGTGGTGTGCTTTTGCTCCAGACTGTGAAAAGAAATGTGTCTCTAAGAACGATCTGTTATACACCTGATATCCAGTGGGACGAAGGTGGTGGGATCAGGCACACCCATTCTCTCTTGGCCGAAACAGACATAGGCTGGACTTTCATGAAGAGCATCTGGCAATGTCGTTTTTAAAAGTTCAATGCACATTACTTTTGACCCAGTAACTCTGCTGCCAGGAAATTACACCACAGATATGTGTCAAAGTAGATGAAATTACATGCACAACAATGTTCACTGCATCACTGTTAGAAAAAAATTGGAAGCAACCTAAATATCTGAAGGGGACAGAACAGATGAATTGTGGGTTCCCCATAAAATGGATACTATATATGAAGCAATTAAAAGACAGACCTGCATATGCTAAGATGGAAAGCTTAAAAGTAGATGAAAAGAGCAAGGTGAGTAACACTGTAGGAAGTATTATCCTTTGAAAGGATAGATGTTTTGCTGTAGGTAAGAACACCATTTATGACAACTTCCAAGAGATTACCTATGGGGAGAGATACAAAGCACTAAGACACCTAGCAGATTTTACTCTAGATAGGGAGTGAAAGAGCAATCTTCGTTTCCTTCCTCATTCTTTTCAATTCATAAGAGTAATCATTTCCTATAAGCCCACAGTCGAAATCACTAGGTTTATTTTGAGTAGAAAACTCATTATTATATTATGGTTGATTATTATTATTTAGCGGATGGTATTGGGGATTGAATTCCAGGAGCACTGAGCTACACCCCCAGTCTTTTCTGAGACAGGTTATCTAGGCTGGGCTCAACCTTGTCCTGACTCAACCTACCAAGTAGCTGGGATTACAGGCATGTACAACAATGCCTGGAAATATTACAATTAATTTTAACTAAAAAAAGACTTGAAATGTGCATCCCCTTAATATGAAAAATTGTATGATTTATGGGAATATTCAGGTCAAAGGATATTTGTGTCAAACTGAGAATGAAAATTCCTGTTACTTATAACTTACCAAATATATTGTTTCCTATTCAAATAGTGAGGGAATAGAGTTTAATTTTGGGTAACTGATTATCCTGAGATAACAATCTCTTATACAAAGTATACTCCCTTCTAGAAGTAATTATTAAAGGCCACCTGGAAAGAGACCACAGTTGTCCATATGCCAGTTTTGCTACATCACTGCAATGGTCTCTGGAAGAATAACACAGATTACTTCCTTTTGTTGGCAAAAGAAACCACAGATGAGTTCACGGATAAAACCAAAACAAAAATCTGGTCTGCTTCTGCTACTACTTTAGTTCTTTTTAAATCTAGAGCATAGTTTGTTTGGCAAGATATAAGTCTTTTGGATTCTACAGTCCTTTATGATGGCAGAAAAATAATTCTGGAACCAACGCTAGGTTGCCATCTTTTCCTTTTGCCAAGAACGAACACTTACAACACACTATCAGCAGCTGCCAATGCTAGCTAGCATCTTATAAAAAGAGAAGTTCTCTTAGCAACAGAGTAGGAACTGTAAGATTCTCAGAACACAGCTGAATTGAATAAATACACCCTAATAAAAGTGATTTGGCCTAGGATTTCTTTTATCAAAACCTGTGAGGAAAAAGTCCTTGGCTTACCTGATGCGGATTTTCCGGTCATTGGGGTGGGCAGGTTTGGTTCTCGAGGTGCTGGGCCCCCTTGGGAATTCTTATCCCACAAGTTCACATTCTTGTAGTTATAACTGTTAGGGTCTCCCCATGCTGAAGTGCCATCATCAATGTCCATTTTCCGACTAATTGACTGCGGGGATGGCTCTTCCCAACCGCTGGGTTCCTCATCCTTAGGGGTCGCAGGCTGGGGCCCGCTGCTCCAGTTGGAATTGGAAGGTCGAACATTGCCTGGAGGGGGTGGGGGTGGGCCTCCCCATGAACTGGAAGCCTCTGGTTGTGGTGGCGGTGGCTGCTGTGGCTGCTGCTGTTGGTGTTGTTTATTCCAGGAATTGGGCTGCCTGCCTGTCTCATTCCATGCAGGAGATCTTTTGCAATCTTCCCACCCACCTTTTGAAGCTAGGCTTGCATTCCCACCATTACCCCAAGTTCCAATTTCATTCTGCCCTCCTTCGCCCCACCCGGCCACAGATTTACTTGTAGAACTTTCCCAATTGCTGTTTTTCGCTTGATCAACTTCCTCTCCCCAACCATTCTTCCCAGAAGCCCATCCTTGATTGGGCTGGCGTCCACCTCCCCACCCCTGATCCTTGCTGGGATTCTCATTCCAAGAGGAAGGTGTCTTTTCATCTGGTCGTCCTCCTCCCCAGTTGGAAGAATTGTTGTTCTTGTAGTCATTCCAGCCTCCTGTGTTCTTGGGGTCTTTCCACTCTGTCGAGGCTGAGAGCTCCCCCCATCCAGACTTCATTTGATTGCTTTGGCTGGGTGCATCTCCCCAGCCCCCTGAGTTCTTGGTCTGTGTGGCAGCGCTCTCCCACCCCTCAGTTCCTTTGTCAGACTTCCCCTCAGGCCTTGGCACCTCTTCAATATCCCACACCGTGTCCTGCTTAATTTGAGTTTGGCCCCAGCCAGTGTTTGAGAGCACCCTAGGGTCCAAATCAGTTCGGCTCAAAAGAGTCTGCAAGACAGCCTGGCAATCAGGATGTGTGGGCCTGTATGACCGACGGCCAGAATTATGACTATCACTACTTCCTGCTTTATGGTTGCTTCCAGTGCTCTGACCTCCAACTTCACTTCCTGTGGAGCTGGAAGATCTTCCCCAACAGGGAGCCTGGGCATTGCCTTGGTTTTCAGGGAGGGGGTGGCCCTTTTGATTGTCCCATGCTCCAGTGCTAGAATTTGGTTGGTTTGGACCACTCCATTCTCCAATTTTCAACTCATCAGACCCAGTGGGCTGTTTCCATTCTCCCTGAGAGACCCCAGATGTCATTTTGTTCCCTTCACCCCATTTGTTGTCATTAGAGTCCTGAGGGCCAAAGTTCCAGGACCCACCCGTAGACCTGTTATTGTTGTCCCAAGAGTCATTTTTCGACCCAGTTGATTTCTGAACAGAAGCTCCTTTCCAGGAGTCCTCTCTATCTTTTCCATTGTTCCCATTATTTCCAGAATTGCTTTGTCCAGAGACTGTGTCAGTTCCAGAAGGCCCCCTAGCTGCACCCCAAGATCCAACACTCCCAGTCTTTCGATCTCCAGTGCTTTGTGAAGGGGCATCAGTGCTCCTGGAGGTGTTCCCCAAGCCCATTCCAAAGGGCATTCCCTTATTCTCCATGGGGTTTGGTGAACTTAAGTTCAAGGAGTTAGTGTTTCCATTTTTTGGTCCATCAGTGTTATGAATTTGAGCCTGTTCTCTGCCAGAGACAACAAAATTAACACCCGCATTTTCCATCTTTGACTGCTGTTCCCTGGATGCCTGACCTACTGTGCTAACCTGTGCACTGGAATTACTATTATCTGCTTCCAATGCCCCTTTCCTAGAAGTTCCTTCTTGGACCAGCGCTGGCCAGGCAGATGGGTTGCTATTTGGGTTAAAGTTGCTGAAGCCAGAGCCAGGTCCAATTCTATCCTGACCACTCACATTCCTCCAATTACCTAGTCCATTGTTGCTCTCTGCAGTAGAGTTGGAAGGTTGAACAGATTTAGCCTTAGGGTCAGATTTCCAGACCCCAAGATTACATTCGTTCCCAGAACTTGCAGACTGGCACTGGCTCCCTTTGCCTTTGTTACTAGTGGTGCTTCCTGGCACAGTGCTCTTCTCAGAGCCAGGGTTCGAGGCACTGTTGTTATCGGTGGTGTTTTCGGAAGAAGATTCAGTGTCTTTGCTGGCAATACAAGGCCACTCTTCCATGTCAGACCCGTCTACAAT
The DNA here is from genome assembly GCA_004365215.1 of Cuniculus paca. Taxonomy (NCBI): domain Eukaryota; kingdom Metazoa; phylum Chordata; class Mammalia; order Rodentia; family Cuniculidae; genus Cuniculus; species Cuniculus paca. The sequence goes on from RJWT010000352.1 coordinate 63,501, forward strand.
CACCTTGTCCCAGATGTGAATTGGGTTGGGGGAGGTGCCGTTGTTGGAGGAGGCTCCCGGGCCCCAAGTGGAATTTGCATAATTTGAAGCAGCAGCACCTCCAAGGGTTGACTCTGGGAAAGAGATCATCTCATCAGTCACAGCAGCATATGCACTGCAATCGACACCTGGAGCTCTGAGAGCCTCTAGGAGAGCTCATCCAGGCTCCCCATAGGTTGGCTTCTCCACCCAGCTGCAACTCTTGGTTGACTATATCACAACTGTCTGAGTCATTTGTTCTCTACCATTTGTCTGTTGTTATATTTGCCAACTCTAACTTCACACCTTTCTCAGAGCTACCTTCTTGCCACCCTTAGTGCCAGATGAGGACAAGTTTCTTAATGCACAAGAACAAAGCAAAACTCTTTGGTCTGGCGTTTGATCAACATGCTCTATGACCCAGGGCCAACCAACCCCTTAACTTTCTAGGTAGATGTCATTCTATATTGATGCGCCTTCTTACCCTGGCATCATTCCATGCTGGCACCTACTCTTTTTTTACCTCCTGAAATCACACAATAAAATTTACTCATCTTTCTGGACCTAGTTCAAGTGCCATTTCTTCCATGAAGCTGCTTTTCAACTCACCACCTGAAAATCATCTTTCCCTGTCTACAGCCTTTTCCCCGGGGATACAGCACTCTGTTCACATCTTTCCTTCCCTGTTCAGTGCCTCTTTGTTGGTGGCACTATCTTGCTAACGTCGTCAATTCCACACAGTGGCCGGTGTGGCTTTGCTCAGTAAGCATCTGCTGAGTGATGACCGCTCACTGAGTTCCACTCTGGTACACAGAAGCAGGAATCAGACAGAAACTGTATCTGAAGGAGCTTAATCTCAAGAAACAGTCTAGCTCAGATATATTTTGCTGGAATTTACTGTATTTGGTGGTGTGGGTGGGGGGAGGGGAATGATGTTTTTAATGAGGTAATTTCTTCTAAACGTATTTTTAGCTCCTTTAACTAGAAAGTTTTAAATCAATTTGAAGGTGAAAAAAGTATCCTGTAGAGCTGTGGAAAGATGAAGATGCACAGAATCCCAAACTCAAGATTTAAAGGGCTCTTTGATGTTAACTATGTAAACAAGAGTTTGACTATAGCAGGCCCAAGTTTCTGTCTAGGCCGGCTACACATGGCTGCAGAAACGCAGCAGGACTGTCCCCTCATGTTTCCTTTTGTAAGTGATCACCAGGGGCCAGGCAGGCAGGGCTATGAGGACTTTCCCTGTCCACTCTGAGCCTGCTCTGCCAACTCCCACAGGGAAGCGTCATGGGTAGGGTTATCTCTGCATGTACCCTGTGTCATCACCAGGTTTTCTTCTGTCCTTACTCTACACAGGAGGTAGTGACAGAATTTTCTAGGCAATTCTTTGTTCAAATTCAGAGCTAAAATGAAGCATCTTATCAGTGGCGTTATGTGTACTTTGCAGAGCTTAACAAGGCTCAAAATCTAGTGAACAACTATGGAATGATTATTATTTAGTGCCTTTCCAAGAATCCATATTGTAATCCAAGAGTTCCTTCTCTACTTCTAGCATTTTTGAAGCTTACAGAGGGCACCTGAAGATTCAGAATAAGACCCCATTCAAGCCCTACTTCCAGCTAGTCCCTGAACACATATTTGTACAACAGAGACTCAAATTCGCAGTGTTACTGTCTTAAGAAACAATGAAAGGCCAGACAGCAGCTAGTGTGGGCCTCTCTACCAGTACAGTGCAGGACCCTAGAGCACAACTTCAGAGAGGCATCCATGGACATATCATCCTGGGATCCTCTCCCACCTTCTGGATGTTCCCAACAATCTACAAAATCAATGGCTTTTGTAGACTTTACAGTCGAGTCTGCCTTTAGAGCTGCCACACACGGAGCCCACAACGCTGGTACCTCACCTGGTGCAGTCCCACTCTCGCTCTGCAGCAGCGTTCCTGACACTTGTGCGTTGTTTGGGTTTGCTCCGGGTGCTGTGCAGGGAGGAGGCCCCGCCCCGCCCCCGAGGAGCATGCAGGACGGTGGAGGGGGCTGTCCACGTTTTAGTAACACTTTGTGGTCCTGCTGGCAACGGAATCGCGGTGGCACCTCCCGAGGCATGTAGCGGGCGGCGCTTGGCGGTTGTCCGTTCGGCACTGCCACCCTTTTGGCATTGTTGCCACCATTGACTGGTGGCGATGGAGAGCTGCCAATCGGGCTGGCGGCCGTTGGTTGGCTTAAACTTGGTTTCGTCACTTCGGGCACTGAAAGAAAGGGGTTGGGGAAAGTCTTTGAGATCAAATATATTTTTCTAAAAATTGTTTTTAAGAAAGTTTATATGAGACCAATTCTAATATGACAATTCTCTCACTGTACTCTCAAGGGACATGGTCTTTCCGAATTTCTCTGGACATCTTCAGTTTACTGAAGACAATGTTAGGGAGTGGTGGGCAGTGGTGATTCAAAGAGCAAGGGGGAAAAAAAAAAAGCAAGATCATAGAATTATATCCCATTGATTAAGGGGAGAGGGAATTATTCACTCCACTAAACAAAGAGCAGAATTAATTCCTGTGAGGGTTGCCAGCAGGTCTATGGCAAAGTCTTGGCAAAGCCTCAAGTCTCTCAGCTCAAGGGCCCCGCCCGTTCATCCACACTTGAAGACCCTGAACTGGAGCTAAGCACACTCCATCTGTGCTTCTGCAGCACGCTGTCTGTCTTTCTCCACCACTAAATTTACCAGATTATATCGAAATTCTCCAGTGACAGCCCCTCTCTCCAGCTGGCCCCAATTCCCTCAGGGCTGGGACCATCATTCATCTTCTATTCCTTAGGGCCTGGCACAGAGTAGACCCCTAGGGGGAATCTCAGGCCTGCAGAATCACAAAGCTCCTCTTGGCTTTGGTTCCTACAGCTGCCTGAACTCAGTCTTGCTCGGCATTCTGTGTATTAGAAATGACATAAATCTTTTATTTTTGCCCCCCAATTTTTATTCCAATTAATATAAAAATTTCAATATGCAGATAATTTTCTTATTTACTTTAAACAATACAACTTCTACCTTACAGGCAGCATGGGGATGTGAAGAGCAACCACAAAGCCATCTCTGTGGGACCTTCCAGCCCCACCCCCTCAACCCACAGTGGTTCTCTGCACCTCTCTCTTTTATCCTCAAAAAAGACCACCACCCTTTCCAAGAAAATCTGCCAGTAAACAGAGGCTGGCAGTATCACAAAATAATCTGAGGTTCAAATCCCTGCTACCCAGAGTAATGCTGAAGCCAGCTCTAGCAGCAGGACTGCGTTGCCTGCTGAAATGATGCTGGGCCAGCAAGTTGCCATTTAACTGGCTCCTTTATGAGGAGAAAGATACATCAACAGAAATCAGGGGCCCAATCCAGTCCACCACAGACCACTAGTAAATACTGAGTGGCAGGAGAAAAGGATAGACATGTGAAGTAAGATCCAGGCAATCTCTCTGTCTACTCTCAGCCAATTGAAAAGCTAAGGGTACTGGCTTCCCAGTCAGGAAGGGGTGGGAGGCCAGAGGAACCACAATCTGATGAGCAGAACAAACATGGGACTTAAGAAAATAAGCAGCTGCAGTCTGATATTACTATATGAGTCTCTGCAGCACCTTTGGCAACTGAAGGACAAATATCATGCACGTGAATGAAGATTATTTAAGATTACTTTCTGATCTGTTTCTAGAAGATTCCACATGGCACTGCTGATGCCCTTTTCTTTTATTATGAGAACATGCAAGAAGCTGGCAATAGCTGGGTGAATTTTTCCCAATTTATTTTTAGGATGGAAGGAGTAATGTTTCTATGAGCTTGCCCTTCTATTAAAAGGGCGCAAATCTTCACTTTACATTAACTAGGCTAGCTATATGCTTTAACTCATTTTTCTAAAGGAAGGAAGGAAGGAAGGAAGGAAGGAAGACAGGCAGGCAGGCAGGCAGGCTGGCGGGCAGGCTTAAACTGCAGAGGTCCAAACATCAGTTTGACTAAATTTACAACATCCATGGCATTGTTTCAACCAAACAAATCTATGAGCATCACACATTCCCTCTAATACAGTGCTGTCCTGGGAGATCAGCCATTTAAAAAACTCTAGGACACAGTCAGAACACCCCGCAGGACCTTGTGAGCCACAGGCTAATGTGTTTCAGGAGCTGAATGGATCTTGGATTCTTATTCTATTTCTTTCATTACATTTCTCTGTTAATTCAAGAACTTTAAACATTTAAAGGTCAATCAAAATTCTTGACATTTATTGAAGAGCAATGCAGCTGTTAGGGCTGATCTGACCTGATTCCCTAAGTCTAAAATTAAGACATCAGAATCAGCATGCTAAAAAAAAAAAAAGTCAGTGTGTATACCTCGAAATGCTCCAGAATGTCAAGATGACAAGAGAGAAATTATCATTATGTGTGAAAGTGTCACTCTGGAGACTCTTGCTTTTCCACATCTTAATGATCTACAGGTGAATTTCTAAAGATGAGCTGCTCAAAATGAGGTCACAGTTTATTTTTCAGAGCAAAAGTCTGTGGCTTTAAGTATGGTCTTGGTATCACAGGGAAATACAAACAGTAGAGGAAAATACTGGATATCCTATTTTCTAATTTCGACTCAACTTACTTTTACAAACCATTATACTGTGTATGCTAATGACTGAAATTTTCCCTTTTCATGCTGTTTATCTTACATTATTCTACCTTATAGTCTGAACTTCTAATTGCCCCTCTCCTGACAGACATCAAAAAGAATCTTTCACATAAAAGTATTCTTTAAGAAATTTCTGAAAAAGGCAAGCTTTTCAATTTTTTTTTTTAGTACACATTCATATGAACCCAACAACTACACAGGACCAATACAAATTACTGTTTTCTTTAACCCTACTAATGGAAAAACTGTAACAAAAAATCACCTAGAGATGTTTTTTTAAAGTACAGTTAAAATATAAACCAAGTCTAGGGCAGACACTATTTCGGGCTGACAAATTTACATCTTAAGCCCACTGATCCACACTGAGTGGCCAGTGGTGCTGAAAGTGCTCTAGGACCCGTACACGCTGTCTGTCTCCACCTTCCGCACTCTCTCAACTCCAAGGCACCTGGCTTGTGCCCTCAACATTTCCCTCTTATTAAGTCACTAGGGGTCTTCACTGCCAAGCTAATGGGCACTCGCTGGACCTCTGCATCTTCAACTTGTCTGCAGCTTCTGCCAGTACTGGTCAGTCCCTCCCTCTCTGTTTGTGTGAGACCCGCTCCGGCTACCTCTTCAGCTCTTCCTCTCTCTTCCTTTGTGGGCTTCTCATACTCTCGATCAGGGGTCAGCAAGCTTTCTGTAAAGGGCCAGACAGTAAATATTTAGGGTTTACTGGCCTTAAGGTCTTTGTTGCAACAACTCAACTCTGCACTTGTAGGGTGAAAGTAGCCACGGACAATGTGTAAATAAAGAGTGTGGCTGTGTTCCAATAAAATTTTATTTACTGGGTTGTGAAATAGGAACTCTACTATCATTTTCACCTGTCATGCGATACAGTTTTTTTTTACCCCCAAAATTGAAGTAGAAAAAAAATACTCTTAGCTCACAAGCAGTACAAAACCAGGTGGCAAATCAGATTTGGGCTGTAGTTGGCAACCCTGGATTTTGACTCTCTTCTTAATTATACTTGCAAAATGAACGTAGAAACTATGAGCTGTGTCTTAAAAAAAAGAAAAGTCTAGCTGTGCATGGTTACAGGTGCCAGTAGTTCCAACTACTCAGGAGGCTGAGGCAGGAAGACAGTGAATTTGAGGTTGGCCTGGGCAACATAAAGGCTTTACCTCAAAAAACCAAAACCGAAACTAAAACCGCAACAAAACAACAACAACAACAAAACAAACCCCAAAACAAACCCCAGGGCAGATGCACTTAACAAAAAAATAAAGGATATGGAGGTGGGCCTGCAGCCTTCCCACAATTATCTTATTTTATTTTAGCACAAACTGTCTTATGCTGAAGTTTTAACTGGCAGTTGTGTAATTCACTATCTCTAATGCAAATCTCCTTAACTACTCCCCTTCCCCTGATATTTGCTCCCCAGCTCCAAATCCTTAGCATAATGCATGAAGTCATGACTCAACTGGTGCTCAGGTTAGCCCCAACATGCACAAGAACCCCTCTCCTGCCACGTCTCTTAACCAGGTAAGGTCTTCATCACTTCCTCTCTGGACTGTGTGTGTGCTCACTTATCTGAGCACTTGGGTTAGAGGACCTCACATTCATTCACTCTCAGAGGCAGCCAGTTCTGTTTCTGAGCAAGCAGTGTGTACCAAGATTAGAACATACAGGCGTGTCTACAGGGTGAGGAACTGCAAGTAATTTATAAATGATTTCTCTGGAGGGAAAACCCTTCCAATATTAGTAAACTGAGCAAACTCAAGGTTGTCCCAGCCACCACCACACAATGACTGCAATATGCCTCTGGAATATGCTCAGAAGACAGAACGGTAGCCAATGGGCCGCACTGGTTCACGATGCGTGCTGTGCTGACGGGAAGTGCTATCCTTCAGGTAGGGACAAAGGAACGACATTATGATTTACTGCTTTGAACCACCATATCTAACAATTTTAACTTCTACTGAGCTGGAGACTTCACCCCATTGCTTTGACTCACCCTGGTACTTTGGGTCAGAATAAGTTGCACTGAACAAAATTTACAACATTTACTGTGGAAATGTGAAATGTTAGGCACCAGAGCCCTGCCAATTTGTGGACAGTACCTTAGGTTCCCAAGATGGGAAGCCTAGGTGTTTAAACCTTCTCAGGGTGACAAATTTCATGACCACCCTGGCCCAAACTTCATGTGGTCCAGGGGACAGCTGTTTGTTCCTTTCCATGTATGTAATATGTGCCCATATTACAGGAGCTGTAACTTCCATCCTGGACACCACTTCTCTACGAATGCAGCTTAAGGCTATATTAGTTTCTATAAACTGATCATTTCACAATGATGACTTATTAAGCCAACCTCAGCCCAACTAACATCTTTTGATAAGGCTAACCTGCTATGGCCAAATTTGTGCGTTACATGGTCTGTGTATTTCCACTTTTTAACTCTAATCTTATTCTTTGTCCCTGTTAAATTTTGACTGGTTAAATCTGATCTATTACATCAATTCTTTAAAACTTTTGATTCTAACATGAACAGGAGGATCTGAGTTTCTGCCTAAAGTGCTTTTTTCTTCTCTGTTACATGAGTAGCATGCCCAGCTCTATCTAGTCCATGCCATCACGGAACCTCTACCTGAAATCCCTGTCCTGTTACCCCAGAATTCTCACTACTATTCTCTTTTAAGAATGGGAGATGAAGGAAGAATGTATGATCAATCTATTTTTTCTCTGAAATATGAAAATAACTTTCTTCAGCCTCTGTACAACCCAACACTTGGGCACTAGCACAGTCTTTTTTTTTCTTACAGGGTCTGTTGGGCAAAGAGGAGCTGGTTCAGAGTTAAGGGGAGACCATTTGAAGAAGACACCACTTTGGATAGAGAAACAGGACCCAGAAAAATGTTCACTGAGGGAAGAAAAGAACACATAGAGTACCCAACAAAGATGAAGAAGTGGCAAAAATAAAAACAGAAAACCTCAAAAGGCCAAAGCCTCTTCCTTCTTAGAGCCTAACAAACTTGAGGAACAAATTTTTATTGCCCTTCTGGTCTCCCCCCTGGTTCCAACAATTACATTCTTTAGATCCAGAACAGGCTCTCTGCTCACTTTAGGATTATTCAACTTTATTTTATGATTGAGGGATTGGGGCGCAAGGAGAACTTGGGGATTGTGAAGCAGGCATGAAAAGGACCCAAAATGGAAGGGAAATTTGGTAGTGAGTAAAGTTTGATCTTTAAGACTTTGGCAAAAGAAAGAGGAATGTGTTTTATCTATCACCAAAAAACAAAAAATTAAACCTGCCTACTTAAGAAACAATGCCTAACAGATTTCCAGTTTTCCAACAGAAACACCACCAATCATACAGAGCCGCTTGGTTCTACAGTGCAAATACAACTCGGTTTCGTGAGCAGTAGGCTTTTGGCCAGGCATAGGAACTCAATCACCACGTTTCAGCAACCACAGAAGCCGAGCTATCCAGGAAAATACCAGTTCTCTCATCCATTGTCTCCATAAATCAAAAAAAGTTCTATAATACTGACATTGTACCCCTACAAATAACACTTTACCACAATAAAAGTATAGTTTATATTTCAATCACATAATTTACAAATGTAATTCCAAAAGAAGGCCTACTTTTGGGCTGGGAACTAGTGAATGAGTAAGAGAACACGATTTTCTCTAACCAATTAAGATAATTATAACTAAAAAAAAGATAATTATAACTAACAATGGTTTTTCTGTTTACTTTTTTTTTTTGAGACAAGGTCTCACTATGCAGTTCAGGCTGGCCTTGAGCTCACTTTGTAGCCTAGGCTGGCCTTGAACTCTCAATCATCCTTCTGCCTCAGTCTCCCAAGTGCTGCAATTATAGGTGTGCGCCACCATGCCCAGCTTCCAGCTTACTATCTAAGTCACTATAAAATTCCAGGCTACATTCCTCTTTAAACTTCTTGTTGCTTTGGTGGTGCTGGAGATTGACCCCAGAGTCTCTGTACACAGTTACATCGGTAGCTCCTTTTGTTTTGAGATATGGTCTTTCTGAGTCTCCTAGGCTA
>RJWT010000353.1:0-49971 GCA_004365215.1 Cuniculus paca
ATTTTGTGGACTTCTATATTTAATTTACACTTAAATTACTTAAGGACCCTAAATTAACTGTCTCTCCTTCATCTACTGGAAGTATGTTGTAGTACTGTATCTGTAGATCCTCATGAAGAAGTATATTGAGATCATTTCATAGTTAGAGAACAGAGTCAGGAAACTGATGAATTGCAAAGTTACCTGTCAAAAGAGCTCCTCTTTTATTTTCTCTTAAAATAAATATTTCAGGAGTTGATGGTGAAAAGTGCCTCAGTTTATCCCTAGTTTATGGAACTGATGAATGAATGCAAGATATTTTCTAAAGTGAGTCAATTTTTAAGATATCACATGCTCCTAAGAGTTGGAATCACAAGAAACATAGGGAATTCTCAGCTTCAAAATGGGCTTTATTCCAAAAACATAAAACAGTTGTTCCAACTAAAAAACAGTTGTTCCAACTGACCGCTTACATGTAGTGATTATGTTGCTGAAATATTACACAAAATTGATGCAGCTATTAATATAGTTGAAATGTAACCTAAGATTTATGTCCTGAGACCAGATCCAACCATACACAGAGAAAAAGGAAAGGATGACAAAGAAAATCTTTTCTTCCTTACAGGTAATGCAAAGATTACTTCGAACACATTTTTTATTTAATTAAATATATTTTTAATGCTTTGAAATGGGAAAATTAATTTTGGGTGCTCTCTAACTTCATTTTCCATATGGTTCTCTTGATTCAAGTTGCCTCTTGCTGCTGATGGCCACACGACTAGGACCTTGGCCTTCTCCATCTTCCCTATTCCTTACTCCATCCTCACTTCAGGAGTCACTTGCTTCATTTTCTTAAAACCACATTTCAGAATCTCTCCATGCAGCAGTTCTTGGCTTGGACTTGGGAAAAAGATAGTTGATTTAAGCTATGTACATTATTTTCTCTGCTGAGAAATGGTTCTATCAATGATGGGGGTGAGGAATGACATTTTAAAGGTAGATTATGTGAGTGCATAGTGCTAATTCAATTGTAAGTTGAATTCCAAGTAACAGGGTTTTTTGTTGTTGTTGTTTGTTTACACCATTTGTACAGGTTTGTGAAGTACTCAAAAACCTATAATATTTGAGATTCAATTACATTCAAACAATGTAATATGACCAGGAAAGCTTACAATGGGCCACGAGTGGAAATTCTGAACAACTGAGGAACAGCAGGTCATCAGTATAAGATACTTGTCACTGTTTAGCATATGATTTCATATGGTGCCTTTAAACACCAGTTACTTATTTGTTCACAACTCTGCAATTTGGGCAGGCTAGGGAGGAATAGCTTGTCTCCATGCAGTGTCAATTGGGGTTACACAAGGGGGAATCTTTTCAGTAGAAGCCTACCTCACAGTACTGGAGTATCCAGATGGTATCACACTGCCCTCTGATGCTTTGGCTAGGATGGCAGGAATCTCTAGAAGTCAGATGGATGTTTCTCTGCCCCTGTCAATAGCCCTTCTTTCTCTTGACCTCTCAACATAGTCTTTGTAGCAGAGTAGCTGAAATCTTTGTATGAGCTCCAAGAAGGCGGAGGCAGAAGTTCTAAGTCTCTTAAGGCTTAAACTGATGCTGGTACAGATTCAGTTCTACAGATTTCCATTGGTCAAAATATGGAAGATCAACCCACACTTAAGCAGAGGAGAATTCAGCCTCTTGATGGGAGCAGCAACTGAAACATGTGACCATCATTAATCCACAATAATGTTCCCACATGGTCTTGTTAAGTCTACTGTAGCAAAGCAACACAGAGTGGGTACTGAAATCAGCACACATTTTCTGTCCACAGTTCTGGAGTCCGCAGGACTGAAATGAAGATGTTCATGAAGTTGATTCCTTTTGAGGACTGTGAGTGAAGGATATGTCCCAGACTTCTCCCCTTGGCTTGTAGATAGCTACCTTCTTCCTGTGTCTTCATATCATCTTCTTTCTGTGCCTGTCTGCCTCTAAATTCCTCTTTTTATAAGGATACCAACCATGTTAGATTAGGAATCTCCATAATGATCTAATTTTTAACTATTATTTCTGTAAAGATCCTGCATTAGTCAGCTTTCCATTGCTGTGACAAATACTGCTGGTAAATTAACTTAGAAGGAGGAAGGTTTATTTGGCTCACAGTTCTGGATGCTTCAGTCTGATGCTTTTGGGCCTGGGGTGAGGAAGAACATTACAGTGGGAGTATGTGGTTGAGGAGGCTGCTCAACTTTAGGTGAAGGAAAGCAAAGAGAGAGGGGAAGGGGCCAGGGTCCCAATATTCCCTTCAAGGTCACATTTCCCATGATGTAACTTCTTTCCACTAGGCCTCACCTTTTTAAGGTTCATATGAGCCTCTGGGGACACTTATGATCCAAATCGTAACAGGTCCTCTCTCCAAATAGAGTTCTTCTGAGGCACTGGGGTTAAGAATTTAACACTTGGATTTATATGGGGTGAGGGCACAAATCAACTCATAACAGTGGCCCTTTAATCACACAATGTTTTGGCCCCTGGAATACAGGAGAGGAAGCGAATTCACCTATTACAAGTCTCAGAATCTAGTTTCAGTTTTTCCTCTATGAACAAGTCACCAAAACTCTGATTTTCTTTCTGCATCAGTAAATTGGATACAGTGGCAATTGGGTGAAAGCACACATAGAGTGATTTAAAGATCAGATTGGAATGCTGTACAAGAAAGTAGCATAAAGAGTAGAAGTGCTACATATGAATTATGGGAGTATTAGGCATTTTTGGAATAAAGTACCAGCATTCAACTCAGGGCTTTGAACTTGAGCTTGGCTCCGTTTATTGGGAAATATAGTAGCTCCTGATTATAAAGGAAAGTAGACCTGTGCTTAAATTTATTCATTGTTTCTGAATCATGCTGCTCAGTGTATACTGATCTGTATTTTTCTTAATTTCATAATACTTCAGGAGTTTTCAATTCACAATGCATCCTACCTGCCTACTTGGTTTGCAAACTGCCGTGAGTCACTCTTGGGTAATTTCACCCTCAAAAAACTAAGGCTCCCATTCTGATTGAAGCCCAGGACTTTATTTTAATTTCTGCTGTGTGTTTTGCCACTGAATAGCACAACTAATCTCAGACACCTGTAATGTGCCTGCGAGAGTTTTCAGAGCCAAACACCTTCCCATGCCTGCCCTATCCTGGATCCCTACTTCCATCCCTGTACTTGATTTCCCATACTCAGATAAACTAAAAAAAAAATAAATTTTCCCACTGAATGTAAATTCTACAACTCAGATCACTTCAAGTTAAAGCATAGCTTCCTACCTCTCCTATTTGTATTAGATTTTAAAAGGCATGTTGCTAGGTAAGGAAGATGCCTTACTTTATTCAGACTGCCATAAAAAATACCATAAACTAGGCAGCTCATGAGCAACAAATATATTTCTTACAGTTTTGTAGGCTGAGAAGTGCAAGATCAGATGCCACAAAATTTGGTGGGTAAGGGCTTCTATGGATGGCACCTTTTCACTGTGTCACCCAAAAGGTCCAAGAGTTCTCTTGGACCTATTTCGTAAGGGCAGTAACCCTGATCATGAAAGTTTCACCCTCATGATCTAATAACCTCTCAAAGATTGCACCTACTCGCCATCATTTTGAGGTAACCTTTCAATATGTATTTGGCCCAGGGTGGGGCATAAACATTCAGACCAGAAAAAGAATGATGATGCCAATAATTTCACTTGATGAAAATTACTGTCAGTTTGCCCAGTTTTTTGGTAATCGATTTCCTCTTCGTTTATGTTTTTCTGTTATAAAATTATCTTAAAAGAATTTAAGGAAAATGTGTTTATTTCTGTGGAAGGCAGGAAAAATGGTACTACATTAAATGTCAGCCTAAAATAGTAAACACAACTAAATGAAAAAATTCCCCAAAGAGCAATGAAATCATCTTGCTTTAACAAAGCTAAGTATTAATTTTTTGTGGTCATGCATTTTACTGGATATCTCCACCTAGTACTAATACTGCAATTTTCTTTTAATGATGAAAAGTACAAAACTATTAATCTTATCCTGATAAATTATGAAATGTTATACCAATCCCTTCTCCTATATTACCTTCTCCTTTTTGTCTATTTATCAGTCTTGAACCTTCCAAATGAATGAGTCACACAGCACAGCAAGTCAATTTACTGAAATGAGTAGTGTCACTGTCACCCCAGAAAATGAGATGACAGTGTTATATGCCATAACCAAAATGCATTCATCCATGACATTTTCCCATTCTTCCAGGTAGTTGCTAGAAACTGCGGGCCATAGGATCCTAAAATTCTCAGCAGATGTGATTATTACATTGCCCATTACCCCTAAGCTATTTCTATTTGCTTTGACATTCTAGCAGCAGAGTTATGCTCAATGTTATTAGCAATAAGAGTAATTCAGGCATGGCAGTCTCCAGCTAAACTTCACATTAATTGAGAAGAAGTATTTAAGTTTAAAAAAACTAGTATTTTTGACTTGTGGATTAATTCTAACCAATTCATTAAGCTTTAACTTGGCGCTACATTTATGTTTTGTTGAATTGAAATTTATGGAAGAGATTTAGCTGAAGACAAGCATGAAATTAAAAAGTGTAAAATAAGCTGGTCTCTACTCTGTCATTTTAAAAACATAGGAGGTCCCCAATTATTCAATAGAATAAAATTAATAAAAGTTACATATAATTCCATAATAGATTTTATTCCAGTAGAACAACATTATTATATCTGATTGTAAATCACATGAATACTTTCTGGCAACCAAAAGGAAAAAATCCACAATGCTGGCAGTTGTGTAGCTTCCCATATACCAAAATGTATGAATGGTATATGCTACTTGTATCATTAAATTCTTATTATATTATAATGTGGTAATCTAATTTTTCTAAGTGCCTCATTATTTTTCATTTTAACTGCCAAATGCACATTTATTTTCTGTTGTTACAAATTAAATGAAGACATGCTAAACAGATTGATATTCTGGATTCACTTTGTGACTTAAGTGCACTGATAATAGTATAAAATAAGACAAAGAAAAATGTGCCATTTCCTGTAGGCCACATTTCCTGTGGTTTATAATAAAAGCAATTTGTATTTTGCCCAGAAACATATTGTAGGCAAACAACCAATGTGATAAATAATATCAATTCAAATGAGCGTACTTATTTGATTCAGAATCTCTGAGTTGCCAACTAAATTTGAGCCCTCCACAGCATCTGCAGTTAAATTGTTCTGTAAAGTGCACAACATAGTCACTTAATAATTACCTGCCATCTCCAGAAATGACATCTTTTGGGTGATGCCAGACAAGATGAGGACAGAAAGAACAGAATGTTATGTCAGTTAGCTACAACTGGGTAACAAATCATATCAGAACTTAGCCACTAAAAAATTAATAACCACTTATTTAGCTCAATTTTGAGCATTAGTAATTTTGACTATGCTCAGCTGAGCTATTTTTCTGGTTATGACTGTTACCTTTATGTGTTATAGTCCACTGTCACTTAGGCTGGTTGCTTTGCAGTTCTCCGTGTTTGGGACCTTGGCTTAGACAGCTGAGTTTACGTGGTTCTGGTGATGGATCTCTCACAATCCAGCAGACTAGCCTGGCCTCGTTCTTGGTAGTGGCTTAAGAAACCAAATAACTGCACTCAAAGCCTTTTGTGGCTTGGGCACGGAGCTGCCATACCATCATCTCTGCCCTGCCACAGACTTCTACCAAAGTTTATTCACTTGATTTAAGGGTGAGGTCACATTTCAAGGGCACTGGTATAGGTAAGGGTAGGAAAATGCAGCCATTTTGTCAAATAATCTCCCACAAATGGTGGCTTATGAAATGTGATAGTTTGGATGAACAACGTATTAAAAGAATTCCCTATCTCTAATGTTACTAGGACTGGTAGGAATACCACAGACACTATGTAGAGAGACTGAGGAACTCCGAAGACCTACTCTACAAATCCATATTTTCACCTGTGGGGACAGTTGAGTCATTCTAGATTCTTCCCTCTCCTGCTTCACAAGATTCCAACAATCATCGATATCTCCTGAGTATTTCCTGAATCCATCCATTTATGTCCATCTCCCCATCCTCATTCCAATCCAACTTAAACTTCTATCTTGCCTGGAGTGTGGCAAAAGTTTTCAAATTGACCTGCCATTTCCATTCTTATCTTCCATAATGGATTTTCTTCTTTCCAGCGCAAGAGATGAAAATCTGATCATATCATTGCAACTTCAAGCCAACTCTTCAATACTCTTCCCATTCTTGTATAAAATTCAAGACCTTTAATGGACCAAAAAGACCCTAGATAATCAGGGCCCTCTTCTCTTGCTACCACTGTACACCATCACTTCTCTTGTTTGTTTGTTTTGGGGGGTAAAACAGTCCAGGAGTTGGCCTTGAACTCACTATGTAACCCAAGCTTCCCTCAGATTTCTGGTGATCCTCCTGCTTCAGTCCACTGAGTGCTGGAATTATAGACATGTGCCACTATGCCCAGTCCTACCATCACTTCTGGATATTCTCCCCCTTGCTGTTTACATCAGGGGTTCTTTGAACTTCTGAACCATCATTACACATAATTTTATTTCTCTCCTACAATGCCCTTCTATTTCATCTCTACAGTATATCTTTCTGACCATTCCAGCAAATACATTCTTCTATAATACAACCAACCACTTGCTCAGTAGCTGTATTCCCTGGAGCTTGATTGCTTCCTGGAGTAGGGGAGTCAAAGCTTTCTGCCTAGTAAGGTGCCAAACACATAGCAGTTGTTTATTAATAAATGTTCTTGGGTAAAAAAATGAATCCTTAGCTATCTGCCCTCTGCAAATTCTGAAGTGGAAATGTGAATTTTGGGCCCATTCATTATATCAACCACATCTTGAGACCCTAGATAATCTAATACATGACACATATATATTTTTCAATAAAAATGACAGCTCTCTGAAACCCACGAAGCCCTTTAAAAATGAAAAATATATTGTGACAATATCATTTTGTATTGACATAAATGACTTGTGAAGTTTGAGGAAGTGCTGAGAAGTCAAGTTATCATGATAGAAAAAAATGGGCCCAAGTCTAGTTAGCAATTTCAGTCATTTTTAGTTGGAGGATGATTACTACTGATTTTGCTGTCATATGATTCCCAAAGTTATTTATGGTCTCTAAAGTTCTCTAGCAGGTTCCTGTCTAATAGCCCTGCAATGTTTATTCCCTTGCCCTTTTTAACCCTCCGGTGTCATTTCACAAATATTTATTATAAAACAATACCGTATTACAAAACAGTAAGGATGCAAAGATAATCAGTACACAATTGCAGCCATTTTCACTTGGTATTGAAACTATTGAAATGATCTAATATAATGCAGAGCTTAAGAGAATAGTATTTATGGACAAAAGGATTCAACTTTGATCTCATCACTGCAACTTGCTAGGTCTATTTTAGCATATTTCCTACATCTCTGAGCTTTCATTTTCATATTGAAAAAAAAACAGATATTCCGGACAGTTCCCTGGGTAGTCTGGCACTGATCTACATATATGCTTTTTCTGCTATATATCTCAAGAATAACTAGAATGTGTTAAAATGTAACATTTAGAGATAAGGAAGAGTTGCCTTGGGTCCCTAGGATAGTGGTGGTGAGCCTAAGGCATGCATGTTATTTGTTTTTCTTTTAAGGAAAAAGATGTTAATGTATGAGTTGTTTTGTTTGTTTGTTTTTAACTAAAACCTCAGAATTCAGGTTTAATTGCAAGGTTGGCACTTTGCAATAAATAATTGGGTTTGAGGGTGCAGTCTGAGCACTTTTTTTCAAAAAAATTCACCATCACTACCCAAGGATCTGTTTCAGTTCCCTCCTAGGAACAGTATGCCCATCAGTCCTTTGTTTCTGCAAGCTCGTTGCTGCAGGATGTAAAACCCGGGGCAGGCCGCTTTCGAGTCCCTCAGCTAGGTGCTAGGGGATACAAGCAGAGGAGAGTCTATCTAGTCTGGGCAGTTTTCCTGAGCCTTACTGGGCCAGTTTGTCCTCAATCTTAGGCACTTGCTGTGCCATACAGCCTAGCTATGTAATAAACCCACCTCATGTAACTTGTTGCATGTTATACCTCATCAGCGTCATGTAAGTGGCAGATATTGCAAATCACGATTCAGTGAGCCAAAGTGTTAACTGGTATACAATGAGCTTAAACCACAGACAAGCTACAACTATCAAAACAACTACCAAAACTACCAGTAGAATTACATGAGGCAGCACGTGGAGATAATACTAATTGCTTTGCATACATGTGTTTTGCATATATGTGCTCAATAAAGCAGCATTATCTATAATAGCCTTGTAACAACCCCAAAAGACAACAAAATATGTTGTTAAAAACACTAAATTAAGGAAAACGATTTCATTTTCCACTGCAAAGAAACACAAATAACTCTGGTAATAAAATTTCAGCTTTTGTTTCTATGTTGCAAGATGATATTAACCTTGAGTGCATCTCCCAGCATGGATGGGTGCATAATAAAATATTTGGTAATGTTCTAAGAAGTCTTTTAGATCAATGACCTAAAGTAGGATATGTACACTCCAGGGAAAAGACAATATTGCTGTACGAATTTTTATGTAGTTTCATCTATTAACAATGGTTTACTAACATACAATACACATAAATGACTGGGTTTATTAGGGAAAATTGGGAGCTCTATGCAATGGAGGCCTTGAACACAACACCTCAGGGTCAGCATTGCTTCCAGAGCTCTAAAAAACACTGTAGTTTGCTTGTACCTACAGATTAAACTTTTTAGTTTGAACCAAACTAGTCCTCACGAAATAGATCAGTCGCTAGCATACTTCGTAACATGCCACAAATTAGAGTAACACTAATAATGTGAGCACAAGCAAATACCAAAAAAATGAAGAAATGGATATGCCTTTTATTATAAATACTTTTTATCAGCCACTGTGAAGAAATACACATTAGTGGTATCTTAAAATGTTCACTATGTGACTCTCCCTAGCACGTAATAGTTTGTCGTGGAGGACAATGTTTTTGAAAGTTAACAAAAGCAACAATTAACTGACCTCATGAGGGCTAATCAGAGTTTAGACATCCATTCTGCAAAGTCATTGAATCGTATGTAAACGGAAGCATGAAAAGATTCTGTGATTTAGTTCATTTTTGTGGCTACACCTCATTTCCTTCCTCTAGAGATTATGAAGTCAAAGATGGAGACTGGCAGACTCGATTGTCTGGTGCAGGCTGCACCGTATGAAAGGAAAAAATGCTCTTCAGTGGCAGAAGAGGGAAAGAACAAGCTAGCCAGCTCACCATCAGCTGCATAAAACCTTTTCTATACATACCCTTTTTTAATGAATAAAACGTCACGTGGTCTCATTACATTTTTAAGGGCCCTACACCTTAATAATATCCATTGACTACAGTTTAATTTGGGAGGCAGCACATTTAAACTAGTGGAATTTATAAGATCATATAGAAAGTGGAGGAATTCGGGCAATCTGATCCCATAGTACATACTTTTATGCAAATGTATACAAATGTAAATATACATATACTATTCTTTTTAAAAGTCAATATCAACATTTTTCAAAAACTTAAGACCTCATTTTTAGAATGAAAGTAATATGCTACCCCACAATATGCCATTTTGGTATGAGAATTATTTTCAGTTAGAGATAAGTTTAAAAAAAAGCAGGTACAATCACTGCTCTCCTCCTATTTGCCACAAAGCGGAAGATAAATTTATACATGTATTTCTCCTCCCCTCTCTACCAGGAAGGACAAATTGGTCCCCCATTTTCCGACCTTACTCAGCCTGAAAATATCATGAGAGGAATCTACTTAAGAAACTTTATTAGTTTGCCTTTATCTACCATTATTTTCTAAAAAACATTGCCTTCCCACAAATTTCTATCCTAGGGATTCAAACTTCTGTTCCTCTGTCTTGTTATTTCACTAAAAATTTATTTTTTGTGTAAGATGCTACAAAGCTGGAGTTCCAAGTCACCTCTTTGAGAATTATTACTTCCTGAGTTTTCTTACATGTGTATGTGATATATGCAAGTTAATAAATCTGTTTCTTTTTCTCTTGTTAATCTGTATTTCACTGGGGTCCCTGCTGAGAATTTAGACAGGTAGGGAAAAAAAAGTAGTTTTTGTATAAGATCATAGAGAAAACACTTTGGCAGAGGAAACTTTATCTTCCCTTCATTAGACAGTTATAGAGAAAAAGAGGAAAATGTGTCAACAAGGTTCTTGTCTTTGTATAAGACAAGTAGAGCTTTCTTCCTCATGAGCAGACAAAGCTTTGGATTATAGAATCAAATATCTGAGTGACAATCAGAAAATCTTAGATTTTGGAAAGATCTTGGCCTTCAGAGATGTGCAGGCTATCTAGGAGACAGTGACCACCAACCCCATGTCTTCTCTATAAGTTCAAGAAATCACTCAACTGGTAAATTGCATCCTATCCATCCAGAGACTGGAAAATGTGAAAGAATCTTGAGAAGCAGAGATTACTTTCTGGGTGCCTTGGTGAAAACAGGAACCCTGCCTGTTCTGCTAAACCTTCATTTCTGAGCTCCTTTGACAACCCAACTAGGGATGTAGGGTCAAAGGGAATTCACATCCAGCTAAGGTGCCCTATCCATGAGAAAATAATAAGGAAAAAACCCAAACACTCCACCTAATGACTGGAGAGATGTCTTCACATCTCTCACTACATAGCAAATTCCCAGACAATTAGCAGTTGAAAATGAATTACCTCACTGGAGCCTACACACAGCTTAAGGGTTCTTGGGTCAGCATCTCTCTTATCTGAAGCTGATATCAATCAGAGATGCATTTTCATCTGAGGCTGAGGCCTCTACTCCTCTCATTTGAGTTATTGTTCCTTGGAATTTTATGGGACATTCTTATTTTCTTGTTGGCTGCTGACTGAGGTCAGATTCAGCTATTAGAGGCTACCTTAATTCGTTAGCTACATAACTTCTCATTAAAAGGCAGCTTACTTCTTCAAGGCCAGCATAAGAATAATATAAAACGATGATTAGGGTTACTGTCTCATCACTGTTCTCTAATAACATGATCTAAACACAGGGTGGCAGCTTAACTCTCCATGTTCCAGCTACTTGCCACAGGGAAATTATGATGAGTATGTAATATCCATAGAGACCCATCTTAGAATTCTGCCTACTACCAGGAGAAAAACTGCAACATGAACAAAATAATACTAATACTAAAGAGTTCATGTTACATAAAGAAGATGGGACTTCTCTACTACACAATTTGATAAATTAAGTATGTGTATCATTGAACTCAGATGTAGAGCCAAAAGAAAAAGTGGACTGTCTCAAATCATCTTAGAAAATTAAAAACTTAAAGAATGCAACCAAAAAACCTGAAACATGGCTACTATGTTTTTTGGAAAGAAACAGAGTAACAAAAAAGATGATAGGCAATAAATAAAGAATAGGAGGAAAAAAATCTATGTTACATATACACCAAGTCTATAGGTCTCAGACCTGATTGGTGATGAAAAGACAGTATGCTGAAATGTGTTATGTTAAATAGTTAAGAGGAAAACCTACAAGTATTTATGCAGAGAGAATGTGACTTTGAAGATGTATCATATTTGAGACTTACAATATCACTTAGGCCACCCTAAAAGCTATAAAATGGTGAAGGCACCACTAAGAAAGAAAGATTAGCAATTTCATACCCAGCTAAGATATCATTGCTCTGTCAGAGTATAAATGGATATTTGAGAATGTGTAAGAAGTGAGAAAATGACCCAGTTAACACATATTAAGGAAATACATACCTACATTCTTAACCTAGCACATACAGAGCATAGTGAAGATCTTATAATGGAAAAATAAGAGCTTAGTGAAGATCTTATAATGGAAAAGTAAGAGCAGAGTGAAGATCTTATAATGGAAAAGTAACACAGTGGTTAGCAATGAACATTAGAGTTTATATAGAGACTTGCCACAAATGATGGCAAACCATTCAGATATATATGATGTAAGCACTGAATTAAGATAGGCTATTTATGAAAAAAATTGTAATAATGAAAGCAAATATTTAAAAGAGAATAACAATAACAAACATCATGGAACTTACTAATAGAAGCTAACTAGAAAACACAAATGTTTGAGGAATTCCAAGAGAACCAGATAAAAATGAAGTTGGAATCTTCATTTAGAAGTAAACAACTATAATAAATTAAAAATAAAATGACTATAGAGGAGTTTAATGCCAAAAAATATGATCAAGAAAAAGTGGAATAGACATACACCTCTAAAATAGTAATAAGATATTTTATATATATGTAGAACATTTATGAAAGTCCTTATGTGTTTGTCCACAGGAAAACTTTAGATATTTAAAAGATAGCAGTCACATTTTTATTGTAAACCAATAAATATGGAAATCAGTAGTATAGGCACAAGAACTAGTTTTCATACACACCAGCATATTATATATGAACAAAGAAATAAAATAGTAAACACAAAAGTTCAACCCATTCAAGAAATGCAAATGAAAACAATGCTGAGATTCCATCTCACTTGAGAAAGAATGACTGTCATCAAGAAATCAATCAATGACAAATGCTGGCAGGGCTGTGGGACAAAAGGAATGCTTCTCCACTGTTGGCGAGAATGTAGACTGGTGCAACCACTGTGGAAATCAGTGTGGAGATTCCACAAAATATGAGGATTGGAGGGCCCATTCAATCCCGCTATTCTGCTCCTGGATATTTTCTCAGAAGAACTGAAAACATCATACCACAGCAATATATGTGTACTCATGTTTATAGTAGTACAATTTGTAATAGCTAAATCTTGGAAACAACCCAAATGACCATCAACCATGGAATGGATAAAAAAGATGTGGTATTTTTATACAATGGAGTGTTACTCAGCTACAAAGAAGGATCAACTTGAGAAAAAGTTGAGCTATAAAGAAGGATTAAACTGGGCCGAGAATTTAGCTCAGCGGCATAAGCACCTACCTGCCTGGTAAGCATGAGGTCATGAGTTCAATCCCCGGTACCAAAAAAAAAAAAAAAAGAAGAAGAAGAAGGATAAACTACCTATCCATTTATAGGTAAATGGATGCAACTTGAGACCATATTGATAAGTAAAATAAATGACTGCCACGGGCAAATATAGTAGCCTCCCTGTGTAAAAATCTGAAAGAGTAAATAAGATCCAAAATGTACAACAGATTTTGGGAAAGGGAAATAAACTGCTCAAAAGGAAAGAACACCTGGGATAGGGGAAAGGAGAAAAGAAGGGAAAAGATTATATATAATATATATATATATATATATATATATATATATATATTATATATATGATAACTATACTACTAATCTATTAGTTAATCAAAAAGAACAGTTTATGCTTTCGTTGTTCAATGGTTGATCATTTTTTATGCCTGTATCTTGTAATCTGAACAACTACCTTGAAGATAACAATAAGCAATACATTAGCCAGTATAAATCTCCTATTATTTTGTTTTGAAATTCTGTTTCAACATTTTTATTCTTTTTTTGTTTTAAAATTTAAAAAATCAAAGGGTATTCATTAACTATACAGTCAAATATTATTTTGCCTTTCAATTTAGTAAAAAAATTATTTTTATTAGATGTGGTGCACAGGAAAGTACAGTAGGTGAACACATTTAGAAACCTTTGATGAGACTGTCAAAGAGACAGTATCTCTGGAAAACAATTGTACAAATAGTTTCCAGAAACTAAAATGTATTTATGTGTTTTGACCCCATAATTACTTTTCCAGAATTCTGTTTTAGTAAAACCTCCTTACTGTAGCCTTACGATAGAAAAAATCAAAAGGATGCAAATGTGCAACAATGCATGATTAATTGCATTATCAGTTCATCTATAATACTATGCAACCATTAAAATATAATTTGTTAAAAATCCTAATGATATGGTAAGATGCTTGTTATATAGTGTTAATGAAACATGCAACATAAAACTCATATTACCATTAAATCACAATATAAAAATATAATGCTGGAATATACTGCTATAAAATATTAATAATGACTATATCAGAGAAAAACAAAAATTTTGTTTTAAAGACTCTGCTTTGAGAAAATAATAGCTACAGGACTTGTTAAATTAACTCAATTCTTATGAACAGCCTGTCTCCATACCAATTTTGTAATCCACATCAGGAGTCACTTAACCATGTCCTACACAACTACATTCTTTCTGATTTGATTAGATTTAAGATCTTTGATCAAATTATTCCCTTCTGATGCTATAATATATTAGTTGAATCAGAACTGAAGTCTTGGCTATGCCTGTTGCGACATTTGCATTCATAGATAAAACATTTCCATTTACTTTGGTAATCACTTAAACTGGGTACTCTTTACACATAAATGCCTGAAACTGGTAGTAGTATACCCTAAAATATATCCATTTAAAATCATGAAAATTTTTCCTGCTATGTTTTTTCTTTAGTTAGCTCTTTTTCAGCCCCTTATTTACAACCTTTATGGCAGTTTTATTTGTTTTGCTTCTCACCCATCAATTTCAAATTAAAAGCAAGAGGTATGGTCTTGTAATTCTTCCAAACATGCTTCTTATGGTTTTTACCAATGACAGGATGAGCCCTTACCAGGAACTCATGCTATTTCATTCCATACCATCCACATACTGTCCTGATTACTGACAGTTATATTCTCTTCAAGTATCACAGTCACCGATCAGAAGAGTTGAAATTATCACTGGTACCTTTTTTTTCTCTACCACCCCTAAGTGATCCCTTGATTCTCTTTCAGACAACAGCTAGAGCTGGATATTTAACACCTTCCTGCTTGCTTCAGCAGAAATGAGTAATCCTTAGTTAATGGAAGAGATTCACCAAACCCCTTTCACAGTTTTAGAAATAAAAGTCGAGGAATGAAATGCTGCAGATTAAAGCTACCGTCTCTCCTCTTCATTACCTTTTGATATGGAGTTGTCACCAACACTCACACCTTTCTATCACTGACAGGACCTCTCCCATCTGCAGTTCCTGGGCCTTCATGCCTGACCTGGTAGCGATGAGACCTCTTCAAGATGTCCTAAGTTACCTTTAATTAAAAAGAAAAACAAAGAACTAAAAACCCTACCGATCTCCAAGAGAAAGAAGTTATTTTTTTATCCTCTTTCTTCCCTGAATTTTCCATTTATTTCTTTAACCACATATACTAACCACACTCAGAATTCTACTCTGTAAGGATTATTTCCATCTAAAAATTATTTAGTAAGATGATGTTTAATTAATGGGTATACTAACTACTTGGAAAGTTTTTTGTTTTGTTTTGTTTTGTTTGTTTAGTAAATGCAGGTTCTGGGCTTGTCTTCTATCAACTTTGTTTCGAAATACCTGGTTTAGGAACTGTGTTCAGCACATTGAGAAAGCCTACTTCACTTTTCTAAGACACTATACTCTAGAATATGCCTCAGACTCTTCACCTTCCCCCATATCAGGCTCTACATATAGAAACAGTTTGATTCCCGGCCTGCTCCCTAAGGTTTCTGATGGTTGCCTTGTGAAACCAATTTAGTTCTAGATCTGTCTTTCCAATTGATAGCCACTTAGTATTAACAAAAAGAAGATTTAAGTACTCTGTGTAGACAGGTTACACTTTCTACTTAGCAAAATACATCCTATGAATTCTTCTTGTAATAGCAGGAGGCACTGTAATTGGCATCGACTCACCTTCTCCCCTGTGTTTCTGGGCTCCTGCACCTGTGTACCCAGGCTTCAGACATCACTTATTGCCTTCTTAATGAAGAGGGAGCTTTCAATATGCACACTATTATGGTCAGTGATGTCATATCACTGGTAGTTATTTCTGACTTTGCACATAAATCTCAATCAGGACCCCTCCTGTTTAATTTCAAAGTCTTCTCCTGTACTGCATCATACAATGTTATGATCTGTCTCTAATGTCCCCACAAAGCCTCATGCAGACATGGAGAGCAGGCTTTTCAGAGGTGGCTGAATCTAGAGTTTGTGATTGATTCATGGTCCAATAGTGGGGTTAGCAGGGTGAGTAATACACCTGCCCTAGGGTGGGTAGCCTGCATACAATATAAGGGACAGAAAGTTCCTTGTTCCACCTTTCTCTCCTTTGTTGCTTGCTTGATTTTTCTGTCTTCTGTCACCATGAACTGTTTCTCCATTGGGATGTCCCTCTGTCAAGTCATGCTGCCTTGATGCAGCTGATTATGGACTGAAATCTCTACAGACTGTGAGCTAAATAAACCATTGTTCCTTTGACTTTGAGTGTCAGGTATTTTGTCTCAGCAACAAGAGAAAAGTAACTAAAGACACTCAACTTCCCTTTTTTGCCTTTCTGTCTCTATTTTCCTACTTTCCCCCTCATCATGAAAGTTGCATTAACTTCTGCTTGTTCTGTAAACCCTTTCCAAGTCAGCCTGATAGCTATACAAACCTTATAACTGTGTTTACTGTTAACACCTAAAGAATAAGATGATGTCACTTAATGCTTGTGACTTTTTCGATTGAGGCTAATATTTGCATTGTGTAATCAAGGTAGAGTAGTACACAAAATTATAACTTTTCTCTCTTCAGTAAAATATCTCATCTACAACAAAGGTCTATATCCAATGCAAGTAAATTCTATGTTTAGTTATGAGACAATGTTTACATATTTAAACTCTCACTTAAGAAACTGTCTTCTTTCTTTCTCTTATCAGGTGACTGACAGCATGTAAAGAACAAATACTCCACTGGTTAGAAAAAGAAAGATAAGGAAGCTTAGCACCTCATAGACACCACAAATAAATAAATATCTATTTCTCACAAAAGCACATTAAGTACTGTTGAATATTCTGTTTAAAATATACATATGATCAGCTCACCAATATCATCTTCTAAGCTAATGTATTCAAACATTTCTTGAGAGGAAAATGACTTTTCTGATGAATTTTAAGTGAAGTAACAAATATACATGACACTTTCAAAGTATGTAGCATTGCATTAAACATATCTCCACTTACAAACATTGTAAATGCTCAGTGACTATAAACATGATGAATATAAAGCAAAGTGGGAAGCATTTTCCCTTGCAATACAACTTAAATCAGAGATTATCTCAACATTTCTGATTCATGGGAACTAGCTGTGAGCTGCACAGGTGAACTGTAGTCCTGTGGCACAGAAGCTAAATAAGCAGAAGATAACCCTGCCATTTACTAGTCTGGATTCAAATTCTGAGTAAGTTACTTAACTTAGTGGTGGCACCACCTTCCTGGGGAGCACAGTCCTGAGAGGAGGCAACAGGAGATTAAGAAGAAACAATACACATTAAGGAAAGCTGGGACTGGGTGGGATCTGAGCTCTCTAATGGAGAGGCAGTGACAGCCTAGAATCATCTGCATCTTTAAACTGTTGGACTGGCCTTGCCCTAGACCTAAAGATTTTTGCAGACTTCCAGCACAGTCATGGCTCACCCCCTCCCCACAAGTGGTATTTATACAATGAACGTTAATAAGGCTTCAGTCTCATAGGGTTATTTGGAGGATTTGATAGAAACGAAATGTAATATGTTTAGTATACATGCATTTTTGTACTTATGTATGAGAAAAGAAATGGAAAGAACGAAATGCCAAATTCAGGGTGCATATATATTATCCCAGTGACTTGGGAAGTTACTGAAGCAGGAGGATCATTTAAACCCAAGAGTTCAAGGCCAGGTTAAGCAACACAGCAAGACCCCTATCTTGAGGGAAAAATATGTAAAACAAATCCTTTGGTAAAATGTAATATAGCTATATTGTTGTTATTAATATCATTACATGGTGTTTGGCTATTGAAAATTTCCGAAGTGATTAAACTGAGGTATTCAGTTTTGTTTTGTTTTGTTGGTTGGTTGGTTGGTTTTTTGTGATCTGGAATTTATAGCTGAGGAAGGGGAACTCCAAATAGTGCATTCTCAATACTCTCTTTCTCAAGACCCAAAAAGCAAGATGATAGCAGGACAAAACATTTTTCAAATACACTACAATCTATAAATACCAAGCATTGTTATTATTGATGATGATAGAAATAGTAATAATGGCCATACTTTCTTAAAATTCCAATTTTCAGGGGCCGGGGATCAAGCTCAGCAGTCTAAGTGCCTGCCCAGCAAGCGCAAGGTCATGAGTTCAATCCCTGGTGCCGCAAAAAAAAAAAAAAAATTAAAATTCCAATTTTCAGTTGGAGACTCCATATTTTCTCCAGTTAATAGTATTTTAAATCCTTATTCTTAGTTCTACAGTCACTGTGGACTCATTGAGAAATGCAAGTATGAGATACACTATACTTTCTCAATTGTTTCTTCTCAGTTACATGCAAAGCCTGCTCTTATATATCTGAAGTACAGCTGAGACCAAATTAAGCCACAGCAAGATGGAAAATCATTGTAAAACAGGTACAGGAAACGTGACTCCGTGAGTTCCTTCCCAGGGGTCAGTCATTGTCCTTAACCTCTCAACTAGTTCTTTTTTGTTTTACCTACCAACATACTATAGAAGTTGGCCTGTATCTTCCAAGCAGAAGTTCTTTTAGGCCATGTCTTTTCTGCCCTCCTCAATCTAGTATCTCAGTCCATAATAGGTATCCCTCCTGCTTACCAAAGTGATAGTCAAGCATTGGAGTACGCAGAAAAATGTATCATAACACATTTCCAAAATTCGGAAAGTATCACGTGAAAGTCGTGACCACTTTCTCTTTACATTCTTTTCCATAGTTCAAGGAAAGTGTCTTGTTTTCATATCATTTCATTCTTCTGATCAGTGAACAAAGTGGAGGAAAATAGATGGAAGAACAAATTTATCTGTCAATGTAAACATTAACTTGCAGAGAAAGTCTAGCCAAAGCCATATGTAGGAGGCAATATATGGGATTCTTCTAGGGTAGTGATGGTGAAATTATGGCACTCATATTATTCATAATTTTTCTTTTCTTTTTGTTTTTTGACAAAAGATGTATGAGTTGCTTTTTTTTTCTAAATTAAAAAAGTCAACATTCAAGTTTAATTTTGGTGTTGGCACTTTGCAATAAATATGTGGGTTTGGGGTTGCAGTGTGGGCACTCATTTCTAAAAAGTTCATCATCACTGTTCTACCTTTAACAAGTATACAATGAATTTAACATTTCAGTCTGAAGTATCTATGCCTGGGTTTCCCAAGTACCATGAATGAAAATGAATTTTATCTAGTTGATTAAAACTGGCCCTTCCCATTACAAAAGAGGGTTAATCCCCAGGCTAAACTCCCTCTCCAGCTCTGAAATTTAGAAACTATTTACCACCTCCCAAAAGGCATTTCCCAGCTTCAATTATTTTAAGATTTGAGCATCCAACTTTGTAAATATGAATATGAATTCATATTCAAGTAAACATATTGAACAAAAAGCAACTCTGGAAAATGTTATTTGGGAAGGGATACAAGAAGCACATACATACACCTCATGGGAGGCTTTTCTAACAGTCTGAATTCTAATTAGGAATCAGATTATTGATCTGGGATTTGTAGCTGAGGAAGAGGAATTTCAAATAGCCCCCACTCCGTCAAACCCCAAAATATAAATAAGGTCACAAATGAGTTAGAGTTGATTTTTATATAGCTTTTTTAGAAGAAAAGCATATTTGTTCTTTTAATTCTTAATGAATATTTTAACATTGTCTATTATTAGCTAGTTCAGTCTCATTATTAATTAAATATAGCGATAGCATGTTAAGAATTACCTATGTAGTAATTTTGAAGTATACAATACCTACATTCTGAAAACAGTAATCATTCTGGAAAAACATAATTATACACAGATATCACAAGTCATAAAAAGTAGAGTGGGAAAGATATCCAGGCACAAGTACCCTATTGCCCTGAGAGAGGCCTGGCTCCATCAAAAAGCCTAGTATCTAGAGGGTTTCTTTAAGATGTGTCTTGGAGAATGACAAAGTCCCACAACACATAAGCTAATTACAGTAGACTCTAAAAGGCCCCAAACAAGTAGAGAATCAAAAAAAAAAAATCTTAAAAACTCTGAATGAGCTTTGGAAATTCATTCTTCTCTCACTGAGTATTTATAAAATTTCTTGTAGGTGCAAACCTGCTATAAAACCTTTGTTCCATAATCAAAAGGAACTTTAGTCCTAAAAGATTAGATACACTGCTATAATTAAAACATTACCGGAAATATTTGAAATCGCGGAGCTCTAATATTAATTGTAATTGTACAAGCAAACATTTCCTAAAAGCACAGTTTTCTTAAAGTATGATTTATTTTCCTTTTTATGCAATGAAATAACTAAAATCAATTTATTGTTTCTCTTCTAGTCAGAAGTATTTCATTTTATCTGAAAGCATATTTACCATTTACACACTATCGGATTTACAAGAATAATAAACAGATGACAAAGTTAGAACATATTAAACAATTACAAAATTTAACAAATTAGTTGGTGTGATTATTTTAAACATTTCTCAGTAAATTGTCAGACTGTCAAACTGTAAATATGAAACAGGATTTTGTGATTATGTTATTAAGTTCTGCTTCATTTAAACCAGGATGATACTTTATACCTTCCTGAAAATTTTGGTGCTTTAGAGAACTATTTTCTTTAGGAAAATTTTAATCATAAGTGACATTGGAACATGCTTATTAACTTCATTTGAATATTCTAAAGCAGAATATATTCTTTTAAGGATTTGACCCATGTGTCTATTCATGTAGAAGTCAACCAGTGTGTTTCTTTTCTTGAATTCTCAAACTTTTATGATAAGACAAAAGGGACTATACTAAGGCTTCACAACTTTAATAAAGACATGCTATATTAGTCACTATGACCATAGCCTTCTGAGAAGACAGATTTCGCTATCAATGGTGATACAATAAGTTTCTGGGGATTGTGCTTCATAATTTTTAAGTCATGTTTTACTATTCTCTAGAACAGTTAGCACATTATTCACTACAGTTTCCCCATCTCTCCCTAGAGAAAGTCCAGGCATGTGTTGATTGATCACATTTTTAACTGCATTAGAAGTAATGCTTTCTTATAGACGGCCAGCAATGAATCCCTTCAATTATTTCTTTATTAATGCCATTCTTTTCTTGTGTAGCTGTCATTACCAATCTTCTCACCAGTGTTCTCTTTTATAATCCCAACCACCGTTAGACTTCCACCATTCAATGAAATATATGTTGTTTCAATATACTGAGGCTTTTCCTCTTAACTAAAAAGCACCCATTGATAAATAAAAATCTCACATATAGGTAACATGTGTATGTTAAAAAAATAGATTCATATTTAGATGCATATTTCTCATCTTGGGTGCTGCCTCATGATTGACAATAAGAATGTATACATCATAAACGTGGTACCTCAATGTATCATGATATTGTCGGTAATGTTTTTGTTTTTCTTTTCCCTTCAAACAATACTCATAATGGTCAGTCCAAGACTAACATGTAGAATACACTTGGCCAAGTATTAATAACAAAAGTAAATGAGAAGATTAATATTTAGCACATGTGTATCTCTGCATTCATTGCCTTGCCTAATCTTCACATAACCATGCAACATAAATATTACCTACTATTATATGTGAAGTAAAAGAATGCTTAGTGAAGTTTTACAGGTCTTAACTTGAATTCTACTCACTCTGTGATGTTCTAATTGTCAACACTGTCCATGCAAATAAGAACATATATCTTTTCTAAAGTAGTATAACATTTCATAATTCTTGTTTTCTTGTGAAAGTTTACCTTGTCTTCTTGTGAAAGTTTATCAACAATATAAGGGGAAGAAATGAGGTACCCCCTTTTATCAAAAGTTGTTTTAATTGAAATTTGCTGGCAGGTAAATGTTTGTGTATCCCCCAAATCTTAATCTCCTAAGCTCTGAGGTAGTGGCATTTGAAGATGGAGCTTGGGTGGAATGGGTTTACTAACTTTATACAGTGAAACTGGGAGACACATTTCCTCTTTCTCACCACATGAAAACACAGTGAGAAGTTGTTATCTAAACCCCAAACAAACATTTACAAGTCACTGAATCTGTAGGCACCTTGATGTTGAACTTTTTAGTCTCCAGAACTGTGAAAAATAAATTTCTGTTTTTTATAAGCGAACAGTTTATGGAACTTTTTCTTAGGAGTTCAAACACCAAAAATTGTATTTATTTAAGACATGTAGAATGATATTTGGCTTTTTGTTAGCATTCTGGTTACCACATGGTCTTTACAAGGGCTTATTTATTTGCAAATGTTTCTATAAAGTAAGAATTATATCTTCAACAATTATGTAACAGCACTGAAACGGGTATCAGCAGAAATACACGTGACAGGGATGAAAGAATCTGTCTGAGCAGGACTCAGAGTGATTAAATATAGAAATCAAGCAAGAAGCAGTAGTAGTTTAAAATGAGTCTTATGTTTCTAGCTTCCACAAATGACAGGATTTTCATGTCATCCACTTAGGCAGAGAATACAATTGAGAAACAGGTTTTAGGTGAAAATCACTAGAGAATTTTTAGAACATGTCGAGCTCCAAATTCCTGTAAAATATGTAAGTAAGATTTCCAGGAACCATCTGGATTATGGTTCTTGAGTTCAGGGCAGAATTTAGTGCTAAAAATACAGCACATAAGTGGTAACAGAAACCATGAATGTGGGTGAAGCAACCTCATGAGGGTGAATCTCAAAAAGGGCAGAGAGATGATGAAAAAGGCATGGAGAATGCAAATGTTTAAAGAATGGGCATAAAATCATGAGCCCACAAAGGAAATTAGGAATGAAAGCATGCAGAGGTAGGATAAAATTCAAGAGTAAGTAAAACCACAGAGGCTATAGAGAATGAGAATGCTTAAAGGAGAAAACGATCAACAATAAGTGAATGCAACATTAAAAGATCATTTTCTAGGTCACTGTTTCACTAGGAAAGTACAAGGGGTAAATTTGTGGTGAAGAGATAGCTGTAGATATTCATTCCTCTATAAAGAAAATTGATTTTCACAGGAAGTTCATTGGACTGAAAGAGTATATAATACCAAGAGAGGGCACTTTAAAGATGGTAGAGGCCTTGTGTTGCATACTTTTTAAGTAGTACTTCTTTGTGAAAGATGAAAAAAAACTGTTGAGTCAATCCAAAGCCGTGCTTTTTGTAAAAAAAAAAAAAAGTTTGTAAAAAAGGGGGGTTGACAGAAGATAGCAGAACTGAGGTAAAGTAACAGTAATAGTGACAGAGTGATCAAAAGGATACATTACAGAATCTAGGTTAGAAAAGAAGAAAATGGATCCAGAAAGAAATAGAGAGGTTAAAAGGAGATGGGAGTTTTCTGAGGTCAGAGAGTAGGCATATTAGTGTGACATGGTTGGAAGCACAGGGGTCATAAGGAGATCATGATGATTGAAGTTTAATGTTTCATGTGTAATGCATGCTAGGTGTTAATATATTTCAAAATGTGGCTATATGTATCAAATAATTGAATTTATGTAGACAATAAAGGTCTTCAATTAATGTCAAATAATTGTCTTGGTCTGAGTCATCCACAAGACGCCTAGGAAATTATTAAGATTAAAGTAGATAGGAAAACTCTTATTCAGATATGAAAACAAATCAGAGGCTGTGATAAGGAGGTAGGAACATGGTAACCTCTATTAGGGATTCAGAATAATTGCAGAAGATACTAAAGTTCTAAGAATTTGTCAAAACAGGTATAATAGCTTGTGTCCCAGGTGGATTACTCAAAGAAACACACCTCCTGGAAGATTTTTTGGTTGACTAGTTCTTTACTTTGGAGTTTTAGGATAACCATGTGACTTGTTATATTATAGGAAAAATGGCCCCAGTACAAAAATCATATCTATCACTGGAATTGTGCAAGATGGATCTGTATGATTTTCTAAATATTTTTTCCTAAAACTTCCTATAGGATATATTTTGACATTTTAAAAATTATTTTCCTCCTAGCTTTTTTTAAGCTCTACTAACCCAAGAAAGACTCATATGAATATATACTTTCCTAAGGTAAATTTGTTGGGAAAACATTTTTATAGCTTCAGATTCAAAATGAATCAA
Organism: Cuniculus paca; assembly: GCA_004365215.1. Classification (NCBI taxonomy): domain Eukaryota; kingdom Metazoa; phylum Chordata; class Mammalia; order Rodentia; family Cuniculidae; genus Cuniculus; species Cuniculus paca. The sequence continues at coordinate 24,145 of RJWT010000353.1, forward strand.
CACTTGAATTCTGTGATGTGTGATCAAGAGAAATGAGCCATTTGTACATCATGAGGTACATTTGTTCTTGAAATAACACTCACCAGGGCCTGGGGATTTAGCTCAGCAGCTTAAGCACCTGCCTGGCAAGTGCGAGGTTGTGAGTTCGATCCCTGGTACCTCCCCCAAAAAAAATAAAATAAAAAACAAAAAAAGAAAGAACACAATAACACTCATCATAGTTTGTGGGCACCACTCAATAAATAGAGATGAAAGCTGGCACAGTGTTGTACATCTGTAGTCACAACACTCCGGAGGCTGAGGCAGGAGGATCAAGAGATCAGAGCCAGCCTAGGCTATATGACATGTGATTGAAAAATACAGTGAATGTTTAAATTTTAAAAATGTATTACAGTAAGAGATACAATGCTACTAATCTCCCTCAGAATATTTCCCCTTAGTTTTCAATCATCCCTTATATAGTGAGTTTAAGACTGGCCTAGATTACATAGTGAGATCTATCTAAAAAATACACATTTATGTAAAAATGCATATACATTTTATTAAATTACAGAGGATACTATTTACAAATGTTATTATAAACATTTTGGCTATAAACTAATGTTTTCCTTTCCACAATCAATTCTTTTCCTTTTCTTGAAGTCACCAATGCAGTATTTCTCTACTGCTCAATCTTCAGAAAATTAAGAAATACTCTCAAAATGTGTGTAGAACACTAGTAGAGTTGGAGAAGAGTTAAAAGAGCTGAATTAAACTACGTAATATTATAGCTGGTGAATTTGGGAGCCACAAAAGTTACCTGACTTTATTATAATTGGGAGATGTAGTAATATTTTCCCACATCAGGAAGTGAATCAGGTACCTGACCCCAGTGTAGTACTTTTTCCAAAATTCTCTTCCAAAAATTCTTTTCCAAAATTCTAGGTACTTTGTCACATGAACAAAATGGCTTTTTCAGCCTCAGTTACAAGTGATTATAATTAGGAACTCAATTTTTTCAAAATAGTTTGGGAGGAAACATGGTTTCATTTCATTTCAACTTTAACGAAAAGCTAATTGTGCTTTCAAAATGCTCATAACCAAAATTTAAATAGTTTAACAAATATTAAGAGCATTCAGAATTTCACTCTTTAATCATGGTTTTGCTTTAAAAGTAGATGCTTCTATGTTGAAAAAGTAGAAAATATAACATACAAGTTAGATTAATTTTTTTCTTATTACAAATATATTAACCCTACAATCATTCAACTTTTTTCAGTCAGAGCTGCCTGAAGCATATATGTGATCGTTTACCGACTCCTGGCCAAGTTTCTCTGGAGTTGTTTTCCATAAATTACTGGAATTGGAACATTTTATTTTCACTCCTTTCCTTTTTTACTTTGCTTAATTCTTTTTCTTTTTATTCTCTCACACTGTTGGATATGCTAGCTAACACTTACAGAGGTATCTACAAAAGAAAACCAGTTCACTCCCATGTGACAGGTCATTATAAAACTTCATGAATGAGAGTTGCATGGAAATAATACATTTCAAAATGCTTTATAAAGATTTTAAATTATATAGTTAACAGTTTGATTGACATATATTTTACATGCAGTCTAATGTTTGATAAGTTTGGGCACATGACATAAACCCATGAAAACCATCACCATAATGAAGAGTATGGACACATTTTTCACCCTGAAAATTTTTCTCGTGCCTACCTGTAACCCTGTCCTTCCGCTACTTGCCGTGTGCCTCAAAGATCTGCTTGAAAGCATTGATCTAGAATTAGAATATAAATAATTTTGCTATACAGTCTGTTTTGTCTAGCTTCTTTCATAAAACATAAATATTTTGTGATTCAACTACATTGTAGCATGTTATAATAGTTCATTAGAGTTATTCACCAGGTAGACTTACCTGGGTATAACCAGGCTTTATTTATCCATTCACTTGTGGATAGAGTGGTTTCCAATTTTTTATTATTACAAATAAAGCTGTAATAAGTATTCATACATAATTATGCTATTTTGTCACAGGTAAATACACAATAGTAGAAGGCTGGATTACATGGTAAATGTATGTTGAACTTCTGATGAATTCTCTATTTTAACAAGTAATTTTACCATTCTATATACCCACCAGTAGTGTGTGAGAGTTCAGTTCCACCCATATCCTTAATAACACTTGTACAATTGTAAAAACTGAATGCTGTGTGTACATTCCTGATTCTTTTGCTAATATGTCAATAGGTGTTCAAGATATTAGACAACAAATTAATGACATATCAGATTCTAAAATCCCTGGACTCTATCCTTTTCCTCCTTATGGAAAGCAATTACCAGCTCCTCTTGGTGGAAATCTTTTTTTAACTATACTCATAATTAGTCTGTTGATTCTATTATTTGGGCCATGCATACTTAATCATTTCTTTGGCTTTGTCTCCTCCAGACTTAGAGCTATACACCCATCCAAGATGAAACTGTCTGGTGTCTATCAAGTGCCTTTAGATAGACCCTCTGTAGAATATCTCTGAGTGCCAATCAACAACTATGACCCCTTTCAACCTGAAGAAGTAAGATTGGTCATTGCCCATTTCTCCCTCACAGCAGTTTGGGATACTTCTTCAGAGGGGGGAATGTTACAGGCAGCTGAGTTGGTTAGAACTATTATAGGCAGTCAGATAGGACCAGGTCTTCCAGAAAGTGAACACAGGACCAGATGTTTTGTGACCTTGAAGGACAGACACCTCTCACTATAAGCCAGATCTCAGGACAAGGCAAAGCAAATACAATCACACCCTAAGTAGAAACATCAGGAATTAACATTCTAAATAGGTACGGATCACCTTGACCATCCCAGTCCCCTATAGGAAGAGTAACTGATCCTTAAGAATGCTTGCTTGCTATGTGACTTGCTTCCCTTTTCACCCCTGATTTGGCCAATTTTACCTGAACAATTAATCTTATTGGTTGACCATAGTTCTGTCCCACCTCATGCCCATTTGCCTTACAAATTCCCAGGTTTTCCCCAACTTGGACCCATCTCACCTTGTGGTTTTACTCTATAAAAGTCTCTCGAAAAACCAGAATCTTTGGCAACCCACTCGGGACCCCTTCTGTCTCTGTCTTGGACAGAAGTTTTCTGTCTCTCAATAAATATACTCTGCTCATAAAAATAAATAAATAAATAACACTTAGTAGGGTCTCCGGTTATTTTGTTTTGTTTGTCAGCCATTTTTAGAAGTATGTAATAGTATCTCATTATGATTTTAAATTGTATTTGACTAACAACTAATGAACTGAACACTTCCATCACACTGTCTGAAATAATAATAAGACCAGTGGCTTTGATTTCTACACAAATATCTGGGGTGCTTTGGTCTCTACATAGAAATATCTCAACTGGCAGTCATAGAATTTGTCTAATGAAAAACACTGGAAACACAAACTCACCTCAACCAAGGTAATATTATAGATGGAAAAATAAGGAGTAAGTGTTATTTAGGAGTTATTAACTATAAGAGTTAGAATTTTTTTCAAGTGTTTGATTCTCAATAATATAGAAAATTATCAAAATAGAAAAGGAGCAGAAAATCACAAGAGATCAAATGGAGATTAAAGAGAAACCATGGAAAATTGCAATAGACGTGACACCTTTAAATGATTGTGATCACAAAATTTTTGCCAGCCAAATTACCTTTCACTTCTGAAAACAGCAGAAAGATATTTCCAGGTGTATAGGAAATATAAAAGTTGGTAAATCATACACTGGTTTTGAATAATATAGACATGCCTCACAAAACTAAGGAATTAACTTACGTAGTCATCTAAATATTTATTCAATAAATATTTATTGAATAGTTTATTATATGCCAGGCAGTATTTTAAAGATTCTGAGAAATGATAGAAGAGATACTATTTCTTCTCCCTGATACAGCATAACAAAATCAACTCATAAAGCAAAAAGTTGATATTGGTCTCAAAAATGCATCATTAACAATGAATTCTTGAAATATTAAATAATACTTCTCCAGTAAAGAAAAAGAATTTAGTTACAGTTAAGATGTTATATAATTAATTCTTTAATTTGGAAACATCATTGAAAGCCTTGACTCATCTAGTACTGTAATTAATAGAAAATTGTGGTAATTTACTATCTATACTTAATAGGAATAAAAATTACCAAATAAATAAATGATTAAGTAAATAAATGAAATAATTTGACAGTAATTTCATCTGTCATTTTCATTTTAAGATTCAAAGACTTCAAGATCACAGAAAACCTCTGAATTAATAAAAGCATGTGCTTCCATTGTACAACACATACTAACTATCCCTGTATCTAAAGTTCTAACTAATGGATAATTTACTTCATGAAGATGCTAAATTTCAACTTGTCAAAATCTGTTCTACAAATGACTAGACAAGAAATGGGAGGAAAGAGTTTGATCTCCACCATTTCTCTGCCTCACTGTCCCAGGTGAGACAACATTTGTTTCTTTTTACAGGGAAAAAAAACTTAATTTTCAATAAAGCAGTAAGTTGGAAGATGAGTAGATACATTTTTTATAATCCAGTGAAGGTCTTTATGTTTCTTTTAAGAGTATCAAGAACCTGGAAAACATCAAAATCCTCATCCTTTCTAGACAATAGCAACAGAAAAGGCTTTCTGGCAGTAAACTAGTGAATTAATTGGCAATAGAATAAGCATAAAGAATGCTAGGATCCCCTCTCAGGAAAAGGCCCTGGACATTAAGTGTATAGTTTCCCCTTCTGTCATGGTTTGTATCTAGATGTCCCCTCAACGCCACATAAGGGAGGCTTTCTGGAGCTGGATGAATCTCAGGCATGTGATACTGGGACAAAATAAATTAATCCCCTGAATGGAATTAGCATAGTTCTCAATGCAATGGAAGCCCCTCCCTGGGTTTGGGTGGCACCAGTCAATAGGTTTATAGTCTGAATGGAAAATAAAGGGAGAGAGGAAAGGCAGGCTTGCTGATGCCACTTGATGCTCACTGCCTTCTGCTTATCATGCCATGGACGGTTCTTCCTCTGCCATGTGCCTCTGGCATGCCACTCTGCCTTGGAGTTAGCTGACTATGAACTGAAACCCCTACATACTGTAGCTGAAATAATCCTTTCCACCTTTATCTTCAGGAGTTGAGTATTTTGTTGCAGCAATGAGAAAAGTAACTAAGACACCTTCTTTTCAAAACCACTGTATCCCATGTTATTTTGAGCATTTAGATCATATAATGGTAAGTTTCTGTTAAAAGCACATGGGACAGAAATGCTTGAAAAAAAGTCTCTTCAGAAAATAGACATAAATTTCTCTACCATTATTTCCACATTCCTTGTTGACTCACATGGCTCACTTGCAATAAATAATTTATGGTAATAAAAAATTTACTACACTAAAACTATCATTAAGGTCACTGAAAGAATAAATCATCATGTTTTACAGAGTATGCCTAGCTAACAAACTTTACTGCTTGGATTTTTATTTGCAGGGTGATGGGATGTGCAAAGCAGTTAGAAGAAGTAGGGATTACTAAATAAAAATTAAAACATTCCTACAGCATGCCACCAGGATTGAACTTGACCTTTGTGAAACAAATCAAAGAGTCTCATAAAAGCCACATCAGAGTTATTTTTATGGACAAAATCTATAGTGAGATCACTGATAATGTGTGCACTTATGACTCTCAAAGAAAGGAATGGGACATAATGCCAGCTTGTAAGCATCCTTCAGAAATAGGGTGGGCAACTTCAAATACTTGCAAAAAATCCAAGATACTCCCTGTACCCTTTATCCCATCTATCTATCTATCTATCTATCTATCTATCTATCTATCTATCTGACATATTATATATGCAATGTATCAGGTGTGTATCAGCTTTGGTTAACTAATAACTGTAATTCAATACAATTTAAATAAACTAATATTTATTCCAGCTAGTTGTCTGAATAAATATTCTGATATGATCTGAATTGCTTTGTGAAACTTACCTTTTCAAGGGATGAGGTATTGCTCAAATGTTAAATTATATTGTGTAGTTTGAAGGTACACCTAGAATATTATCAGTGTAAACTGGGACACCCCATAATTAGACAGAAAATTATAATTCCTAACCTTTATTTATGTCTCTTATATTTAGAATACATCAAATGGGAGAATGCTTTTCAAACTTGTATGACAACTTGATAAAAATGTCTTCCTGATCATAATTTTCAATTGTTATTCCCAGGATACAATCTCTCTCTAGCTTCATTTATCATTCTTGATTTTTATAATTGCACTATTCAAAAATGTATTGAATCATTTAATCAACAAACACTTATTATGCTCTTAATATGTATTTAAAGCACTATTCTATTCATGGACCAAGATATGAGGTGATGACAGCATCCTTTATTCTTGCTGTCAAAGATCAAGTAGACACAGTCTCTGACATGGTACCTAAAGCCAAGTGGAAAGTAAATATCACTGACATTGATGTTATAAACTTTAAAAGTCAGAGTGTTTGTAGAGTTACCAATGACAATGCTGCCTTTACTAGGGGAGTTGTTGCAAAGAATAGCAAGCCAGATGCCAAAGCCTTTGAGAAAGCCAGAACTGACAACAACCTCAGTGTTCCTAGATGTTTCCATTTTTCTTTGTTTCACTGAACGTGACTTGATTTTAAGATTCAAAACAATATGTTTTCTTTGACATAAGGCATTCACTATTTCTTCATCATGGTAGACATGGATAGGAGGAATGAGTCAGGGCCTTATTAAAAGGTACATGAAGGCTAACCTGAAGTGGAAAAAACAACTGAGATCATATGGCAAGATCCTGAATTATAGCAAAATGGTCAGCTATATTGCTCAAGAATGGTAATGGCCAAAGTTACACTTCCAGGATTCAAAGAACATCATTGATTCAAGTAAGTCATTCTAGCTTGAGAACTGGCAGACCGGCAAAGTCTGCCCTTGAGTATCTAAGGTAGGGATGCCATTGGAACTGAGAACAAAGGGAAAGATTCCCTGGGAAAGGAAACTTGAAAGAATGAGGGAGGAGAGACATATCCCCAGTAAAGAAAGAAAGGAGAAAACTATTGTGTCATGGTATATTGAAATATGAGATGGTACCTGGGATCAAGGACCCAGGCATAATCCCACAATTCCAAATTAAACCAACAGAGAGATAAATGAAAAAACTGGAAGGTTATGTAAAGGGAGGATAAAACAGAGTGTGTCCAAATGTGCAGGGCCTACAGCTCACAGAGCTTCAAGTTCCCACATGTTAGTTACTTTTCTTGTCACTGAGACATAGTATCTGACACTCACAAGATAAAGGAGAAAAGGTTTATTTCAGCTTACAGTTTACAGAGGTCCATTGTCAACTGGCTCCAAGGCAGGGCCACATGCCAGAGGGGCATCACAGAGGAGAAACAGCTCATGGTGCAGCAGGCAGAAGGAAGCAAAGCATGGAAACAGCAAGCCTCAAGCCTTCCTTTCACTATTGTCCAGTCCAGGCTATAGGCCTTTTAGGTGGTGCCACCCAAACCCAGAGTGGATGTTCTCATTACCCTCACCCTGATAAACCAATCAGTAGCCCAATCTACACACTCTTTTTTTTGTTTATTGTTTTTTGTTTTTTGTTTTTTAAAAGAATACAACCAAACAAAATAAAGCAGAGTAGAGTCAATCAGAACAAAACAATGAACATGGTACATGACTTCTAAACATGGTAAAAGACAATCAATAATGGCTACCATAATGCCTCTTGTTATCTGCAATATAACTGCCCATACCACCAGGCATAAATAAAATCAAACAAAATAGAACAAAATAAAACCACTGAAAAAAACAAAATCAAACAAAGCAGAACAATGTAAGCAATACAGAACTTCAAGATACTAGTAAAACAACAGTGGCTACCATAATGCTTCTTGTTATCTTCAGAATAGTTGCCTACACCTTCAGACATATTACAATCAAACAACACAGAATAGAGTAAAATCAATCAAAACAAAACAATGAAAGCAATACAGGGTTTCAAAACAAGATAATTAGACATCCTCGATGGCTGCAGGTATATGTTTTGTTATCTTTAAAATAGCTCTCTATGCCATCAAGTATAATAAAATCAAACAAACCAGAATAAAACAAAACTAATCAGAGCAATGAAGACAATATGAGTTTCAAATCATAATAATAGATTAACACTGGTCACTTCCTTCCCTTTTTAGATAATTCCTCCCTTTTGACTTTCCCAATATGTATTGTGCATTTTGTAACCCATTAACTCCTTTGGTTTGTTATACTAAGGAGACAACACGAAATTCGCCCATGTGACTCTGAACCATTTCATCCATGAACATGATCTCAAGTTGCCTCCATCCACCTACAAAAGCCTTTATAGCTGAGTAGGATTCCACTACATAAAGATGCCATGTCTTTCTTATCTATTCTGCAGTTTATGGGTAAGTTACCCATACTTTTTTTTCTGGCTCCCCGTCACATAGGGCATTGTTCTCAATCCTTTGACTTTCAGTGTATGAATTTTCTTTCTTGTTAAATGTATTTCTTGTATAGAGCATATTGATGGATCCTGTATCCTGATCCACTCTGCCTGTGTTTCTTTCTATTGGTGCACTGAGGCCATCTACATTAATAGTTATGGCCCTCTTACACTGTGTTGTCTCTGCCATGCTATTTTCCTGCCAGTGGCTCCCTATTTTTCCTCTCCATTCAATCGACTGCACCCACTTGATGGTCCCTGTCTGCCATTGTTCCTGAACCGTGGTCCTTTTTATCTCTCTCTAAAATGTCCTTTAGTAATCTTTGTAGGGTTGGTTTGGTGGTCATGAATTCCTTGAGTTGTTCTTTGTCATGGGAGTATCTTGTTTCTCCATTAATTTTGAAAGAAGGTTTTGCAGGGTACGTCAGTCTGGGTTGGAAGTTGTTTTCTTTCAGGACTTGGCAATTCTTCACTCCAGCCTCTTCTTGACTTGATGGTTTGTGATGAGAAGTCTGCAGTGATTCTGATGGGTTTTCCTTTATAGGTGATCTGTTTCTTTTCTCTAACAGCTTTTAATATTCTGTTCTTGAGTTCAGTTTCTGGGATCTTGATTATTATATGTGTGGGTGTAGATTTGTTTTGGTTATGGCTAGCTGGAGTTCTTTATGCCTCACTCATTTGGATGTTACTTCCTTTTCCCATGCTTGGGAAGTTCTAGAAATTATTTCTGTATAGAGTCCTGATGTCATTTGTCTTGACCCCTGCTTTTTCACTCACATTTTTAATTCTTAAGTTATGTTTCTTTGAGTTGTCTTGCAGCCATTGAATTATTATGTCCTGATTCCTTGTTATTTTTAAGAGATCTTTCCTTTTGCAATCACAAGCTGCAAACCTGTCTTCAAGGTTTGAAAGTCTATCTTCAGTTTCTTTCAAATGGTTTTGCCAACTTTCAATGAAGTTTTTAATTTCCTGGATATCTCTTTGAATCTGTTTCATGCATTCTAAATCTTTCTTATATTGTTCTTTCACAGTTACTTTCATTTTCCTATGCTCTATTTTTTTATCTTTGTCTTCTCTAAAGGCACTTAGTAATTCTTTTATTATGTTTTTCATTTCTTCTTTTACCTGTGATAGTATTTCTGTTCTAATTTATTTTATAGCCTCATGAAGTTGTTTCTTTACTTCAGTTGACATCACTTCAGACATTTCAGGTGTGCGACTCCCATCTTTTCCGTGTTTACCTCTCCTAGACTTGTGCTGCTTGGGTTGGATGCCAGAGATTGCCTTTTCCTTCTTCATCTTGATATATTTCTGGTTTCTTCCATTCACATGGGTAGTGGGGCCCCAGGCACTTACAGCATTGGCTACAATTTCTCTGAAGTGAGACTGTTTGGTTTTTCTAGCCAGTGCCAGCTATGGGCAACCAATGGTGAGCGCCTGTGCTTCTGCACTGAGCTGGGTACTGGCCCACAAGGGCCCTTGGAGTTTGCATGGGAATGGAGCCAGCCAGGGCCTGAGGATCTAAGCTGGTTAGGAACCTACTCAATGTTGTCTGGAACATGCATGGGAGCGGGACTCAGTTCAAGGATCTTCCATCCGCCCCCTAACCTGGAGCTGCTGGAAGAAGCTGGCAGGAGTGCTGGCCCTGAACTTATCCTGCCTGACTCCAAAATGCCTCCCAACCAATCACTGTCTCCCATGGGAGGACTGAGTCCCCTGCACTCACTGCCAGCCAGCAAAGACCTCTGCTCCACCACTCTCTTCCATCGCTGCACCTCTCCACAGAGACCTCTGGGGTCACCACTGCCACTGCCACAGCAACTGTATTTCCCTTGCATTCAACAGTTCCTCTCACAGGTTGAGCCTGGCTCCAAGCTAAGGAGACGCCAGCAACCACCTTCTTCTTCATTTAAGTTTTTCTCTTTACTCTCTCTGTGGGCTTCAATTCACATTTTAGATTCTTCCTGGGTCCAGGGGATCCACTTCCTTCCTTCTTGTCCTCCCATGATGTTGCATTCTAGCATCTGAACTGTTTCTCTCAGAGAGGCTGTTTACTCTGCTGCTTACTGTTCCGCCATCTTTTCTCCTCCAATCTACACACTCTAAATCTCAGTATTGCACATCCATGATCCAGCACCTCCCGAAAGCCCCACCTATGAGTGCATGAGGCTTTGGGGGTACATTTATGAATAAGCCAAAATGTGCTCTAAGCAAAACAGCATGTGATTATGACTACAAAAATTTAGGACTCTCAAAAAGTTCAAAGGTAGCCACAGAAGTAGGTTTCTATAATTTAACCCATTTATACCAAAGATTGAATTTTTTGCATAAAATTCATATGTGTTACCTAGAAACATTCAAGGAATGAGAATTTGAAGAAAAAATTTTTATTATGTTCTGTTGCTAAGGTCATTCCAAAAATGGAACCCTAGGCATCAAGAGGTTAAACTCCACTACCTTTTCAGTTATTTACCTCCAAATACTGGTGAAGGAAAAGAGACAGTGATTTAAAAGGTATATGAAAACTCTGCTGTTGCCCTAGAAGTATCTATCCACAAGTTTTTATACTAAAGATTGAAGCTAATGTACTTAATATATTTTCTGCCCAATTGAATGGCCTGGAATCAGACTCAACCATACCTGAAATCTGTGATCATGGAAGCCAACTTCAGGAATACTAAAAAGATGGAATTGGAGAAAATGAAGAAAGAAATTTGCAAAAGAAATTATTTTATTTGCCAAAGTGAAGTGACAATATTCATTTCCCTTGACAAATTTCAATTATTTTGTATATCAGAAAAATATTACATGGACAGGTACATGTGTTTGAGTACCATTTTTTATAAGTAAATTGAAATATTTGGGAATGTTGGGGATAAAACATTATATATCAAAATACAGTAGTAGTATGCATAGATTTATATTTTTAATTTCTTAAATATAAAACATAGTGATAACCATATTAAAGAAGAGAAAAATGGAAAGAATAATCATTTTCCCCTCAAATATACACATTAGAGTTTTTACTTATTTTTCTCAGATTTTAATATATGCCTTTGCTTATGTACTCTCCTGTGTCCTTTGACAAGAGTCTTTGTCAATGTTAAAATTCACCTCTATTACTTTCACTAACTTCTAAATGGCACCTTCCTTTCTTTGAATGTCATCAAGTTGCATTCATGCTGTAGCCATCATTTTCATTCCTGTTACTAACTGCTTAAAAACAGTTAATGTTGCTCTCAATTTCATTAATGGAAGCATAATGCTCAGAACATGGGTGTTAATAGCCCCTCTCCACTCTGGGCTGGACAGACCACATGTAGATCATTGTGTTCCCTCTCAGAAACACATTTTGTAAGGGTCATTGATAAATGGCATTACATTCAGTCAAAGGAGGAATATCAGAATGGTGAATGCCAAATGAGGAACATTAAAGGAATTGAGGGTACTTAACCTTGAAAAGGAAAACTCTAGAATGAAATAAGGAGACGTGATAGATCCTATTATTTCAAATCGTATTGTGTAGAAGAAGCATGAAGATTGTTTCAACTTTTTGGTGAGTTTTGGGGGAATCGACTTACTGCTCAGTGAACTTTTAATAAGGAAAGTTGCCTAAAATTTTAAGAAGCTCTCTGTTCTCCATCTCTGACAGTGTTCCAGCAGAACTGGAGTACCACCTGTCAGATGTACCAATTGGAAGGTAAGGTGAACCAGCTGGAATTACTCAGATGTCTTTAAAGGCTTGCAGAGCTAAATGAGATGAGGCTGATGAGAAAGGAGAGGAGTGAGGCTTGTGGCATGTATAGAATGATGCTCCTGACTAATAGCAGACCATATTCAGTCCACATGCACCAATTTGTGACCTGCAGACTATGTTATATTGAAGTCTCTTCCAAAGTTAAGATTTCTGTGTTCTAGGACAATAATCAGTGCTGTGTTTCAGGAATTACATGATACTTTTATACTGATGATCATTAATAATCTTCCATTTATTTTAATTTGAACTAAAGCCAGAGGGTTCTGTTATTTTATGTTTAAAGGAAACTATAGATGTTTATAAATTGAAATGTATTTCCATTTTTTCTTATTACCACCCCCAAGCCCAAGTTTTATAACAAATAAATAAAAGTAGTTCTTATTAAGGGTGTCATCCATCATCACAGATGCAAGAAAACAGGATCTCTAAAGAACAGAGATTTGGATTAGATTTTCCCCCTGAATTGCTGAGTGTGTTCATTCTTTACCCCAGTATTTAACAAGTGCCATGCCTATAACTAATTCCAAATTCGAAAAAAAGGAGATCAAAATCAATATACTGCATTTGAATAATTGCCCTTTTGTCTAGATAGAGGAATAAAATTCTTATCATTGTTTCAAATATACTCATGCATCACTTGATAACAGGGAAGCCCAGAATTAGTGGTTTTTGCCATTGAGTATAAACAAAAAGTACATAAAAGAGCCTACTCATACATAAAGTATGTGGATAATATAGTCAGATAATATAATAACCTATCACTAATATATTATAATAGCATGAAAGGCTATTGTTTCTGTGCCATGATGAGTAAAACATGAGATTAAATGAAGCACATAGGAAAAGGATTTCGTCAAGAGACTTGGAAAACATGCAATGTCTAACTAAGACTGTTAGCATAATGCGGCACACTGCTTCAAAATAAACTTGAAAAATGTAAGTAGAAGTGCACTATAAAATCACAATACAGAGTATAGTATAAATCAAAAACATAATTATCACTATGAATAATTATCGTATCATATATAACTGTGTGTATATACTTTTATATGACTGGCAGCACAGTATGTTTTACACCATCATCTCCACAGACACGAATAATGTGTTGTGTTATGACATCATGATGGCTATGATGTTCCTAGGCAATAGGAATTTTTCATTTCCATTGTAGCCTTATGGGACCAGCCTTAAATATGCAATCTGTATCTGACTATGCAGCCCGTTATGCAGCTCATGACTATACAGTAACTACATATAAAGTCGATTTTGACATAAATGGCACAAACTATAATGGATAGGTTTGCTCTATGTAAGCAATCAGACAGATATCGACAACAAATTGTACATTGTACAGTCACAAAATGATTTTCTACTGGAAACATAACCTTAAATAAACAATACATTCTATCTTATTTTAAATACCACTCTTCTATGTCTCTGATATTTGAAGAGCTTGGAGGATGCAGTCATCTATGGGATTTGGTTAAGATGGTATTTTTAACTGACAATTAACTGACTAATCCTGATGACTGATCACTGAAGAGGAGGGAACTATTTGTAAATGAGAGGAAGACTTCTTTAATTTTTAAATTTTAACGATAATAAAACCCAACAAAACAAAACAGAATAAAGCCAATCAAAACAAAGCAGTGAAATTGGTACAGAACTTCAAAGCAGGAAAATAGGAAATCAACAATGGTTATCATAGTGTATCTTGTTATCTTCACAATAGTTGTCCATTCCACCAGACGTAGCAAACTCAAACCAAACAAAACAGAATAAAATCAATCAAAACAGAACATTGAATAAGGCAAAACCATAAATCGATACAAAACAAAACAGTGAGAACAATATTGGACTTCAAAAATAACACAAAAGGAAATTCCTCATATTTGCTGTATTGCATACTGTGATCCTTCTAATAGATGCTTGGATCACCAGCCCCAGGCCTCCAAAATCAACCAACCAACACAAGAATTCAGTTGCTCTACATGTCTCAGTTGCTATCAACTCAGCCTGTCCTCTGAACCAGCTGGTTGCTTACGGGTCGTGGGGGATGCAGAGTTTCTGTTTCTCAGCCCTTGCGCAGTAGGCTCATGGGATGTTCTATCTGCCTCTCTCTTCCTGGGCCCCACATGGCTTACGTGGTTTACCAGAAGGGCTAATTGACTTCTTCTTGATGGGCTCCTCTCAGCCCCAGCATGACTTCTCAAAGAAGGCTTCTGAATTTAATTTTGGACCTATTCTGATGTAGATGGTCCTAGAGTTTAAGAGACAGATTTACACTAAGGGTGTATGTTTTGAAGTCCTAGGCATCTAGGTGCTACTTAAAGCTAAGGGTATAGATAAATTCACACAGGAACAACAGGTTAAGTGAGAACAAGATGAAGGTCATCTCTGGGGAATCAGTAATGTTTATAATGTGGGAGGGGGAAAAATGAATGCTAAGAAAACCATGGAGGAGCAGGAGGGCTGAGCTACTTACTTTAGGGGAAAAAGTTTCCATGGAATCCAATTAGTTCAGGTTTCAAGAAAAAGAAGGTAGCCAGTGAAACGCGAGAAGAGGGGAACCGCAATGGAATGAGGGGCACCTGATGAGCACAGCCAAAAGGGTTTAGAAGAGGGGAGAGCCCGGATTCTTATTAGAGGAGAGTGAGAAGGTAGGCAGGAGTCTATGGGTATGTCACTTTTATTTTTAAAATATACATCTCTTTCAACATTTTGGTAATACCTTATCTTTCTCCTTCTCTCCCAGTTTCCTCAAAGTTATTGTGTCACTCACTTCTTTCTACGTGCTTTCTTGTTTCCACTAAACATGATTTTATAATGTGTGGAAGAAAAGTAGCAATAGTCAAGGATCAGTCATCATTTCCAGTTCTCTACCAATAATCCTTCCTGACTGAACAAACTAGAAGCCAGAAGTTGGGGAGTTTGGCTCATGCTATCCAGGAAATTCAGTTTCTTGAAGCCCAGAGTAGATGGAAAAGAATTATGGAGATGGGTTCTGGAGTAGCAAAGAGCGTCCTCTTCATAATCTCAATTTCAAGAATCCCACTCTCTTGCCACCACTTCCTATCCTCCCTCCTCATCTCCTCCAGTACCCTAGCTCCAAGGAGACCTGTACCACTGGATCCTCAATTCATCAACCCATTACAGTTGCTCACTCTCCTACCACAATTGATTCTCATTAAGAATCAAAGCTCAGAGCTTTGACCCATATTTCAATCACTCTTTGAATATGCCTTCAAATCTCTTGATCTCTGAATTAGTTTTATAGGTCTGTAATAACAGAATATCCCAAAATAGGTGGTTTGAAAACAGTAGAAATTTATTTTCTCAAGTTACTGGAGGCCAGAAATCTGAAATCCATGAGTTGCCAAGGCCATGCTCTATTTGAAGGCTTTCATAGCGCTCCTTTCTTTACCTTGTCATACCTTCCTGTGGTGGCTGGAAAACCTCTGCATGCCTTGTACTGTGTCATCACTGACACTTTTTATCCTAATCCAGTATGACTTCATCCTAACTTAATTACATCAGCAAAAGCCCTATTTTCAAATGAGCTTATATTCGCAGATAGCAGGCGTTAGTATTTTAATGTATCTTCTGAGGGATACAATTCAAACAGTTCTTACATCCTGCAATAGTCCCACTAGGCAGAGTGTTAAGCTACACATTTTACACACTTCCTGAGTAAGGGGCTGAAAAAACCTCAAAGGACTGTTCCCCAGTCTTACTTGAAAGTCATGACCTCTAGCTTCGAGGAAATTCTAGTGTTGCCTGACAATCTTTTCACCTTCTCACCCTCCTAAGTGACTATTTCACATTATCAACCTTCTCCACAAAACTTCAAGACCACTTTCTCTATGTTGATTTCCACTTAAAGAATTGTTTCTCCTTGCAGTGAAGAAAGAGATGCAATCAGAAAAGAACTTATAAGTCTTCCAGCACCAATTTATAAACAACTTGCCTCTTGACCCACATATTCTCCTGAGTACACTGAAGTGCCTGCTTTTAAAGGCACACTTTTGTTTGTATGTTGGCCTCCAAAATTTCTCACCCCTCTTCAGATATCACTCCTTTATTTCCATTGTTTACTATAACCAGTTTTTCTTCTCTTGCCATGTCATCAGCATACAAAAATGTCATAGTATTTAGAAAAATAAAGTAATAACCTTCCTGTGATACACTGTTATTCCACTATAATTATTTCTCTACTTTTCTTTTTTTCCTCTTATAAAACTGGCAAGTTAGCCAGAACTCTGACTTTTTTCTCTCCTTCCATCTTCACTCACCTACTCCATTAAGATTTTCAAAGTTTGAAAGTACAGACTGGAATCAAAATTCTTAAGTTTAAATCAAGACTTTACTGCTTACAAGTGTGTAACCTTGTTAAAGTCACACACCTTATTGTCCAAGTTTCCTCATCTATAAAACTAAGATAACAAAAACCCTTTTCACAGGATTGTTATATTTTGCCATTTAAGCTGTTGGAAAAATTCAGTTCCTTAGGGTTGTAGGAATGATGATCTCTGGGTTGTGTTATGTTTTGTTTTGTTTCATTTTGTTTGTTCTCTGTCCATTAACTGGAGACTACAGCTCACGTCCAAGAGGTCATCTATGGTTCATAAGAAGTTATGTTCAGTTTAGTTTCTTCCATATGGACTTCTCCAACACAGCCACTTACCTTACCCATGCCAAAAGGAGAGTCTGTCCCCCAAGTGAGGGCCCAGTCTGTCCTGTAATGACTTCTGCTGGTTAATTCAGGTCCATCCAGGATGACCTCCTTTCTGATGAACCCCAAAGCAACTCATGTAGCTAGACTTGCAAAGTTATTTCATCTTTGCCATATTTCTGGCCTGAAGCAAGTCACACGTACTGCCACACTTGAAGGAAGGGATCATACAAGGGTGAACACCAGGAGTGGCAACCACGGGAACTGCCCCAGAGTCTATCCTCATAGAAACAGGACTCACCTTTCAGACTGTCATAATGTGAAAAGTAGTCCCAATCTTTTGAAGCAGCAAACACTGTCATAAACTACTGGTGCAGTATACATGGACACTTTCATTACTGCAACATCTATCAAAATTAAACACACATGTATGGTAGAGACTGCTAGCTCCATTTACTGAGACCTACTCTAAATGAACTTGCAGACTAGGATATATGTACCACAAGGTTCAAAATAACATCGTTGTAACAATTAAATTGGGAGAAAATTCAAAACATGCAAATAGAATTAGAATTAAGTAACTATTAAAAATAAATAAGATAGAGCTGTATGTACTAATATTAAAAGAACTCAAAAATATGTTGTTAAAAATTTAAAAAGCAAGTGCAGAACAACAGCATCTTGTAAGAGTATTTTTAAAAAATGTATGCATATACATCTACTTTCCTATGCATCCATTCATCTATATTTTTATGCTTTAAAGAGTAAATAGATACAGAAAGATACAGTGCAGATTGCTAACAATTTCTTATTAACTGCATATTTACAACACGCAAGGGCTCTTTGCATATTTTATACAATTTTTAGTTTTTAAATCAAACTGTTTTTGCATAGTTTATGTAAGTACAATGCTTATTCATTTATATACTCTATCAAATTAAGACACTTTTCTCTCATTCCTAGCTTACTGTTTTCATTACGTACATGTATTTTTATTCAAATAAAAATATTCAGAAACACAATTATAGACATACATGCATTAGGATATAGGCACAAAAATGTTTAATACTACGTTATTATAATAGTTGAAGTTAAATATTCAAATAGTCATTGAAAGATTTACATAAATTATGGTCCATGGACACTGTGAAGTATGCAGTCATTTTAAAAATGGGCCCTTTTCTACATTTATAGCTACATTTATAGCTTGTTGTTCCTTTGATAAACTGCTGCCTCCATTTGTTAATATTTTATTTTGCATATTTGCATCTTACACCTAAATAAAATTAATCTATGTAGTTTTTGGTTTTTGTTGCTATTGTTATTGTTGCTAGGTTTTGGTATTAGGATTAATTTCATTAAAGAACAGGCACCATTTCACCATTTTCCCTAATTCTGTATTTGTATAAAAACTGCCTTTTCCTTTAAAAATCATGAAATATTTGGCCTAAAACCATATGACCCTGGGTGGTTTTGATCTCTTTTAATTGGCTTTTCAGTTTCTTTCTTAGCGATGATGAACAAAGTACACACCAGGAAGAGGTGCATGAGAAGTTCTGATTTTAGAGAAAACTTAGTTTGTAAAATCCTCCAAGTGAAGTGAACATGCAGAGATCAAGCCAAGAATGCTGGTGATCTGCTTGCAGACACCACAGTGGGATAGACAAACAGGAATGCCAAGAAGACTCAGTGGGGCAGAGGACAGTGCAGTGTCAGATGAGAACAATGCCCAGGGGTTCTGGATAGAAGAAGGTGTGGGCGGTGCCAGCTAATTTCGGGGCTCAAAATTTAACTCAAAATTATTTTTTCTTATATTTGAATTAGTTCAGGCAGTATTGTGTTTTTTTCATGATAAAAGAGAATTTTATTATAGCTGGTATGTTACAAATACCTAAGAAGTGATTTTGTTTACCATATGCCTTCTATCTTGTGTACAGTCTGACAGCTGGAAAGCTCGTGCATCTCTGTGTTAGCCCCTGCAGAATCACCATGTTGGGGCCCAGCTTGTCTCTGACCTACAGAGCTCAGAAGTTGCTGATCTTCTGCAGTGGAGTTTGTCACCACTCCTGGAACTAATGTTCTCAGGGATGTGCTTTAAGAAAAGCTGCTCATTTACCTTCTGGTGCAAGGTGCTAATGGAAGGGTTGGTCTTGCCTAGGGTTTCATAGCAAGTGAGGACTTCCAAGGCTAGCACATAGTGGTTCACAGACCTCTTGGGGTAGCATGGCCTGTTATATCACAGAACACCTGGGTATAAGCAAACAGGGTTTCCTGGGTCAGGTTCTGGTCCTGTCCTTGGGCCCAAGGACCAACAAGCTGTACCAGTTTTTGAGAATTCTATCTTATTCAGCAGATCATGGAAAAAGTGATCTGAAACAAAGTCTCACGGTTTAAATGAAGTGCTGATTTAGTCTCAGATCCTTCCCACCTTCTCCTATACTGTAATATAGCACGTGCCTCTCCAAAGCCACCTCTAACTTCTACACTAATCTTTCCTTTCCCATAACACCACAAACTCTGAGGAGCACACATTTGGCAATTGATAATTTTTCAAGCAAATATTTTACTTTAGCATCACTTTAGATTTGGGGCAAATTTGCAAGGATAGCTCAGAGAGTGCTTCCATACTTTTGGTTGACCCTAATGTTAATTAGGGGTGTGTTTGTTAAAACTGAATAGGGAACATTAGTATAATATTATTAAACTACAGACTCTATTTAGATTTCAGTAATTTTCCATTAATCTTTTTCTCTGTTCAATGATGCAGTTATAGTATCACATTTGTTGTCATATCTCCTTAACCTTCTCTGGTCTGTGACAGTTTCTCCATCTTTCTTGGGTTTTATGATCTTGAGAGTATCAAAACATACTAGTCAGGTATTTTGTAGGATATCCTTCAGTTTGGGCTTGTCAGAGGACTTTATCATGATCAGAATGAAATTGCAAGAAAAATACCACAGAGACAAGTTGCCTGTCTCATTCTAAGACATCCAATGGCAAATGATACTGACCCAGAACTGGAGAGGTAAACCTTAGCTGAGGTCTCTCTAAAGTAGCATCATTGTTTTTCCTTTTTCACCCTGTAATGTGAAAATCAGATAATAAATCCACTTACAGTCCAGGGCTGAGAAATTAACCTCTACCTCCTGGAGGAAGATTATCTGCATATATATGTGGAATTCTTCTCCAAAGATTTGTTCTCTCTCTCATTGATTTATTAATTCAAACATATATGCATATAAGTATATTCTCATAGATGTATGGGATATATTTATTCATGGGATTATAATCAAATTCTGTTCTTACTTACTTTGTTTCTCAAAATTCACATTCTTTTAAGTTATATATGTCATTTATCCCCACCTCCAACTCAACCAGTCCTCACCTTCCTACTATCAGATTGTATCCTTAATCTAGGCACAATTCCTTTGCTCTGTTCCACAGTATCCAGTGCAGGTAAGTGTAGATAACCAAGTATCATCAACGTTTGTTAAATAGCCGCTGATAGGTGATAAGTAGAGAGAGAAAGGTAGGCTAGAGATGAATGTTGACATGTTTCTCTTTACTACAAGGTAAATATATAAGAAAATTATTTCAGTCACATAATTTCCTGCCTTCACTTTTTAGAACTCAGAGGGAAAACAGTAGTTAAAAAATGGAGGGCAGTATAACCACACTTAAGGAAAAAGAAATACATATTAAGGCAATTCTCAGAGGTAAAGAGGTGTTTATATCAAAGCTTATTTCCCACTTAACTTAAGCCTTGACTTTTCTCATTCTACAATGTCACTTCTGTGGCACTCTGGCCTTTCCCATAAAGCTTTTCATTTACAAAAGAGCCACAGATATCATAAAGTCAAAGCCCTAAAGATTAATTTGAAACCAACTTAAAATGTAGAAAAATAACATTTACCCAACATAAAGAGGAAACACCACAAATTTTAATTATCCTAATTTAAAAAATGTTATTATTGCAATGTCAGTTCCAAAGCTGCACATACTAATGAGATAAACACACTATTCTGATACTTGAAAGCTCTTGACCCTAATGTACTAGAGATGTGAGATTGTCTAATTAGAATTCACACCGTCATGTGCTATTACATTTATCAGCCACGGGATGTGTTTGTGAATTCCTTCCTGTGAGCAAAATGCCAAGTGCTCAAAGGCCAAATCTAAACAATCAAAATGAAGCAGAATATCAGGTAATTACATAACAAATTCAGACAGTACAGACAATAATTACTTTGACTAAAGCATTCATCTTTGGCTCTTGAACATCTAGACTAGCTATTTAAGTACTGGGCCACCTCTGTAGAGATGACATTGTGTTAAACGTATTTATAAAGAAAAATTTTAACAGGCTTGATCATTATTTATTCCAATTCAAAAAACAAAAGCTAACTATATAGACAAAGCCATTATATTACAATTGAAATTATAAAATAGATTAACAATAAAAGGGACATTTCAGAATCTTAAACTAGTTTTGCAATATAGTTGGAATAATGTAAGTGTGAGCTGGGGAAGAAAGCTCATCAGTAAACGCTACTTTTCTTCTTTTATATTGAAGCCATCAGATTTGACAAGTTACTAGTCCAAGATCTTAATTTTCTAACATATCTTGAAATAGGCTCTGCTATTTTTCCACAGGGTCAAAGCTGAAGCGTACATGTTGTGCACTGATAGCTTCTATAAATATTATTTTCTCTTTGCTTACTTCAGGAAACACATCACCTGATCCCCAATTAACACAATGATTTACATAAAATGAAAGCCTAGCTTCTTTGTTTCACTGTCTTCCCTTTGTAGTCTTCCCAGACAGGGCAGCATTTCAAGGAGCATCTGACAAGCGGGTCTATTGGAAAGGAAAATCCCACCCCAGTCCTCCTACAGTGAGGAAAACACCTTTGTTTTCTCTTCCACAAGTGTGCAAGTATTCCATGTGGAGAGAGGAAAAAAGACACTTGAACTTCTTATATTTCCAACACTAACACTTCTTACTCCTTTCTTTGCAGTTATTTCAAAGCAGAGTTTCATCCAGCAACTGGGGTACATCAGAAGAGAGACCTCAGTCATGGCAGCAGCACTAGCTCTTTGCCTCAGAAAAGCCTCAGGGATGAAAGAAGTCTGTTCACTGCTGTTTGAAATTCTAGTTTGTTCCAGTGAGCCGTAGAAAGAAAATTATTTGTTTGGGGAAGCCAGGAGTGATGGCGGCATCATCAGATGCCAGAAGCATGTGGCTCTAGGCCAATTACCCTGCTCCCCTGCTCTCCTATAACAGTGAACCAGGAGGGCACCATCTCTGGGGACCACACCTTCCTGCCCCATTTCCATCAGTTCTAACATCCTCGATTTCAAAGGTTTCTTTAGGAAGGTAAAGAGAAAAATCTTATTACGGTTGCTTAAGAATACTGATGTGGTACATTTGCCTCTAAAAAATCACTTGATCAAAATGTTTTAGGCAAAAATTATTTCATGATCAATTAATGTAGGTTAGACAAGGCTGGTTAGGATACATTTTGTCTCTGTGCTAAATCAAAACAAACCGGAACAATGGAGGTACACATACATTCCTTTCCATATTTTCAAATACTATTTACCAAAGACTAATCAGTTTTGTTACCCTGCCACTTCATCATTGCTTATAATTACTATATACAAATTATAGAGGAACAGTTTATCTTATGATATTTGAAATTGTTCCTTAAATGCAAATAAATTTTTCCCATAAAGGCACACAGTATGAGCAAAATTTGTAACTAAAAATCTCGTAGTGCCCAGTGTTTTATAGTTCTGAATCTGAAGTTCTGAAGGTAGCGAAAGGATCATTTTTAGGTAGACTTTATATTTCTGTATTTATCTATGAAAGGGTAAAATATAAAGTTTGCTTTTCACTAAATAAGTTATCATTTTAGATATTGCCACTGATATTACACTGGAAATTTACAATTAAAGGAGCATATTAAAGGATTTAATGATTAGAGATCATAGAAGATTTTGAGCCAATTTAACTTTAAAATATAATTTAATTAGACAGAACATAAGAAAGAGTAAAAATACACTTACTTGATATCTTTGGACTTAAAAAATACTATTATAACTAAATCCAGGTGACAAACATCCCCAAAAATGACTCTATATTCCCTTTGCTGGGGAGCATCATGCCACATCAGCAACAGCCAAGAGGGAAGCATACCTGCAAAAAGTGGACCATAAAGATTAAGCCATAAAGCCAAAAAAAGTCATAAAGATTAAGTCCTTAAAAGCTCAGCCACAGTTGAGTTCTAATCCATTGAGGTATGAAGAAATGGTGACCCAGTGTAGCTAAACACTACATTGCAAATATTCCCCCCCGCAAAAAAAAATTTTTCCAGCCAACAAACCAAATGTTTAATTAAACCCCTATGAAGTTAGTTTATCCCTCAGATTTAGAAAGATTTCTAAGGAGCAGAGGATAATATTACTGGTAGGCAATCAATCAAATATTACCATTGAGCACAGTGGCATGGCCAGTTCAAGAAGGGTACAAATGACAATGAAGGATGCTTAACTGAGTGGTTCTTGATGAGACTCAATATCTTTATTGCAATAAATGAGTTTTCAGTTCCACATTACTGTACATGATGATGATGATGGTGATGATGATGGATTTGGTTTTTATGAGACTTTTTGTTTCCTAGGGAGGAGTGTACAAGTATTTATGGTACTTGGCCAGAGACATTTAAAAATTTGGGTCATATGGAGCCTAATAGCAACCTGGATCTTGCAGGCAACACACAAATGTCTTGGGCTCCAGGTCTGAACTGAACAGTGTTATTTTATGTTCTGTAATTCTAAAAGGTATCACTTCTGGAGAGGAAGGGACAAAAATTGGGCTTCAAAGAATGAAACTAAGACTAGGAAATTGGACATGCTTTAAGCACACTACAGAGATATAGAATGAACGACCAATGGGAAAACTAAGATATAATAAGGAACAGTGTGAAGTGGGTAGCTTTGGAGGCCTCAGAAACATTTGCACACTATGTGTCTTCTTCTCAGGTAACTCCTGCTGGTCACACAGAAGAGACAGTAAAATTTCAAAGGGATACAAAGGGCTCAAACAAAGTTATTTTGGGGAAAGTCCCCAAAACTCTATGAGAGATTAACTGTACATCAGCAGATTATTACATATAAATATGAAACATAGGGAAATTTTTAAGCTGCTCTATATTTGATACAATGTAAGAGGTTCTTCTTTATTTTGTAAATATTTGAGCAGAGTTCAGATAGGCTCATGGCTTTATGGTGATCCAAAGCACTACTATGCTTACCTGTTATTCTAAGCCTTTGCAAATGAATGACACTTAAAAAATATAATGAAAAATATTTGGGGACAAAAGGCTGAGGGTATTATCCAGAGTAGAAAATTCATCCTTGAATGACAATAAAGTGAGGTAACAAGAGCACCTGCTAAAAAAAGAACAAGACAAAGACTCCCCCAAGTCCCATAACATTCAATATATTTTCTAGAGAAAGGCTATAATGCATGTCTAAATCAAAGTGAGTGGTGTGTATGATATTCCCCAGTGTCATCATAATCTTAGCACAGTCTTATAAATCAATGAGGCAACACACTCATAAATAGTATAAAACCACAGTATAAAACTCTGTACTGTGTATGATAAGGCCACCATCTCTTCAGAATCAAAGTGTATTTTCAAGGGATATCTAGGGGATCATGAAATTCATTACTTGCCTCATGGAAATGCTGATAAGTCCTCTTCCAACTTCCATCCCTCGGCCTTTTTTGTTCTATGCTTCACAAGGATCAGTTATACCACGTCTTGGCAGGGAGCTTTTTAGCTTAACTCCAATCTACCTCAGGATACTGAGACGCCAGGTAATCTTTTGTATCAGTGACTTCTACTCAGGAATGAAAAAGCTCTTTAAAGACTACTACAAACCACAGAATTCAGGACTGTGTGAAATGTTTTGCAGATTACCATTTCATTTCAAAATGGCAGAATGAATTAGAAACAGAATTGTGATTTTAGAACTAGGGATTTAGCTCAGTGGATCAAGCACTTGCCTGGTAAGTGTGAGGTTGTGAGTTTGATACCTGATACCCAAAAAAAGAGAGAGAGAGAGAGAATTGCAGTTAAAGCACTACTCAAAACATGAGCATATCTATAATCTCTTTTAAAAGTAATTTTATGTTTTTCTAACCTTAAACTTATAGTATAGTTATTTTCCATGCGTATTAACTTAACTACCATCAAATATACTTGCTTTGTTGTTGATATTAACTTTTAGAATTTTTTTTACTTTCACTGATTTTAAAGAATTGTTTGCTTTTTTACATTTATTCAAATGTACTCCTAAGTTCTTATGTGTCAAGTGTCATACCACTTTACTCTAGCCACATTGTGTCTCTTTGAAAGAAGATGGGCATAGGTTGTTAAGTAAATAATTAGTTAACTTTTCTTAAGTATTTGTACGCTATTAGAACTGTTATGGACTGAACTGTATCTTCCCTCTCCAAGTTCATATCTTAAAGTTCCAACTTTTGTCACGTCAGTGACCGTGTTTGAGACAGGATCTTTATAGGATTAATCAAGTTTAAACCAAGTCATTAGGATAGTCTAACTCAGTATGGCTGATGTGTTCACAAAAAGAGGATATTGGACATGGAGAGATCCTTAGAGGAAGACAATGTGAAGAGAGTTAAAGAGCAGATGACCATCTATAAGCTAAAGACAAAGGTTGGAATAAATCATTTTCCCACAGCTTCTGAAGGAACCAACACAACCAATATTTTGTTTCGGGGCTTCTAAACACCAGACCTATGGACTTTAGTAAAGCAGACTACCTTCCATAATGGGACTTTAATCTTAAGTAGACAAAGACTAACCTCTG
>RJWT010000353.1:50071-71443 GCA_004365215.1 Cuniculus paca
ATTAGATTTCTCCAGGTAACCCTGTCTATTATAAATTTTAAAATGTAGCATCTTTGATGCTAACAGTGAGTCAGAAAACATCAGAAAACACATTGGGCCCTGAACATGAGTTATTTTATTTAAAACTTAAGTAATCTTGAAATAATTATGATTATTTTCCAAAATTCACAAAGGAGGAAACTGAGGCATGGAAAAGTCAAGTAAGTTACCCAAATCTCTGGACTAAAGATTCTTCAACTTTGGTGAGAGAGAATAGCAGCAAACAATGGGAACAGAGCTATGTCCAGGGGATAAAGTGGTAAAGTACACACAGTGCCTCGCTTCAGGGTTATTAGTTGTGTAAGGAATAAACCTAGTACTGTGATGAGTGCCCCAGAAATGTTTGTTCACTTGCAATAAATAAGCATAAAACATTAGACCATCAGGTTAAGCAGGAATTAAATTTTGATGAAGTAAATGCCATAAACTCCCATATTAGATATACTCTTCAAGTGTCAGAAAAAAGGCAGAGTGGTAATGATCACACAAGGCAACGGTGGCATATTCCCACTTCACATTCATAAATTGTATGAACTGAATGTAAATTTTTAAAGGGGCATTACATTGGCTACAAAAGCAGTTCTTCCCCACACCTGGAAATTACTGAACCTTAGGAAAGAATGATGCTTAGGCTAAATAATGTTTGCCTCTAGGGAGAAAAATTCACTAGATTTGTTTTGTAAAAATTTCCCTTTGTATATTTCAAGGTTTATAACTCCCAGAGAGGTGTGTGCACATCTCCGCCTGAACGCAGGCTAATTATGTTCAGAACAAACACCGGAGCAATGTGTCCTGCAGGTGCGATGTATTTTCCAGCAACACCATTAGTCCACCAGGAGTTGCCCATTAAACATGTGTCTTTTTACAGCCAGCTGGATCACTTCCTATTACTCATAACAGGGTTATTTACAAATGAGACGCTGAAAGGGTAAGACTGCCTCAGCCAAGGTGTCTTCTGTTTATTAAGAATATATAAAAGAAAAGGAAAGGGAACCCTTCCTGCCAGTTAAGGAGAGGTTGGGTAAGAACCGGAGCAAAGCTCAAGGCCCTTAAACTAGCCAGTAATTAACTGTTAGGCAGGCCTGAGGAGAGGTCACATTCAGTGCTGTAGGAAAGAAATGGGAATCTAAAGGAAATGCTCCCCTTCACATGAACAGGAAGCTGAAGGACCCAGGAAGAGAAGCATGAACAATCCAAGAATCAGGTCCTCTTCATTTATTTTGAAACTGGCTCTCAGTACTCCAATTTACTATTGGAAGGACAATCACAGAATTCCTTTTCCCATCTTGGTTTGTTTGTTTTGTTTGAAATACTGGTTATTGAACCCAGGGCCTTTGCACTGAGCTACATCCACAGCCCTTTTTCATTTGTTTATTTTGAGACAGGGTTTCACTAAGTTGTTAAATTGCCCAACCTGTGCCTCAGTCACCCAGACTGCAGGGATCATAGGTACATACCACTATGCCCAGCTTCTCCTTGATTTTTGTATTTGAAAACCTTTTACCTTCTCTTTCACAATGTAATGGTAAACTCTGACATGAATGATCTGATTACAGATCTGGATTAAATTAGGAGTTTTAGTAAGAGAACTTATGATGAATGTCTGCTCTGTTCTATGCTTCATTCTTGTTATAAATTACGTAGTGTCATTTTTGCTTTGCATTGTTTTGACCAAGGATCAACATAAAACCAAGCCTCTACAAAATACCTAGGTTGGACTAATCCTAAAGCACTAGTAAATTCATGCCCTAGAAATATTCACAACAAGCCATTCCTACTTGATTAAAGATTTAAAAATCAATTTTGGTTTGAAACAGCCTTCCGCCTGGAGCTGCTGATGTGATATATTGTGTTTGGCTTTGGTTTCCAAAATGTCAGCAGATGGAGAAACTGAAAGGAAATGGAAAGATCTGCAAAGGTTCAGGAAAAAGAAACCAGAAGTTTTCACCCATTGCTGCACGTCCCAGCTGTCTTTACTCCCATCTCCTGACGTGCTGGTCCTAGTTCTGCGATACAGCACTGTACCTCTCAAGGATGCAGGCACCTGCTTGGAAATTAGTCACTGTGTGAAAACTTTGGAGTGTTCTTTTGTGGCTCATTTGATCCAGGTCTGTCACTGGCCATGGCCTCTTGTTGCAGTCCAGAAACACAACAAACACTAGATGTATGAGGCTGCTTCCAGCATATGGTGACATACCATTTTACAGTAAACTTGTTTTTTATAAGTAGGGGTGCACACTCCAAAATAACGATAAAAGGTATAGGAAATGCATAACCAGTAACAGGTGTGTATCATTATCAGTCATTGTAACAGGTGTGTATCATTATCAGTCATTGTGTACTAGTCATAGTTGTATGTGGTATACCTTTATAAGTCTGGCAAAGCAGTGGATCTGTCTATGCCAGCATCGCCAGGAACACATGCATAATGTATTTGGATACAATTTTATGATGCCTATGACATCCCTTGGCAATAGGAATTTTCAGCTCCATTATAACCTTATGGGACCAACATTGTATAATATGGTCCATCACTGTTTGAAAAGTCATGATATAGCACATAACTATACTTCCGTATGCTCTTCCTATGGGTTTTTTTCTCCACACATTCTTTCTTCCCTATTTCTTTCTTGCTCACTGGTTGATGCACAGGGCTCCAAAGTTCTTCATGAGCCCCCAGAATTACACCAAAAGTAATAAGGAGCAATGTAAACAGTTCCCTAACATTAAATTGAAGAAAACAAGGAATATTTTACATCATTTACAAAACAAAACAAAATTTCATAATATCAACCTAACTTTTTCCCTAGTTAGCACCACTTTTGGCATCAACAAGGCAAATATTTTTATCATCTTTCCTGGTTCAGAGTTCAGTATTCTACAGATCATCACAAGCAATGTAGCACTGCCTCAAACTTGCATACAAACTCAATGTTAACAGTGACTACCTCTCAAAAAGGATTTTAGTTACTGTCTGTTGTAACTTACACATTTATTGGGCTCAAGCTGCTCATTAAAACACTCATTCCAGTAATATCTACGCTCATGATGCAAGGCATCTGGCAAATAAAACTTTATCTATCTTCATCATATATGTATCTCAGGCATGTGGACTTCACCAATATAGGCACTTTGGTAAGTCATGTTAAGTCCCATAAAATATTTTAGTGAGAGGGAAAAGAACGTAGAAGTGACTATCAAACTGTCCCTTCTTAATATAATATTGAGCACATCTTATTGCTATGAAAGGTTTATTGCTGTAAAGAGAAATTCAGAGGAAATGTATTAAAGATGTTGCTCTTAGTAGAAGTCCTTCTAGGTTGGGGAGCTTCATTAGGAGATCCACATTCCGGTCTTGAATTTTTGATGGGGTAGAAGAGGAAGATGTCAGTCCTTACTGAGTTAAAAAAGTAGAAGAAAGAAAAAAGAGCTATGTTTTATATAGAATTCACTTTCAAGGTGGAGCTTAAAAATATCATTTCTCTTCTCCATCATCCCAATAAACTCCACTTCCTGCCATGGTATGGATGTGGTTTGTCCCCTCTAAGTTAGTATGCTGGAAATTCACCTTTGTAGTCACCTTTTCATCACTGGGACCAAATACTTGACTTTCACAATTTAAAGAAGGAAAGGTTTATTTTTGTCCTAGTTTCAGAGGGTGCAGTCCATGGCCATCTGGCCCCAGTGCAGGAACACCATGGTGGAAGGGTATGGTGGAACAAAGTTGTTTACTTCACATAATGGCTGGAACATAGAACAGGGGGAACCAGAGAGGAAGGTTACCAGGGACCAAAATAAACCTCAAGGCCATGCCTTTATGACTTTACTAATCACCCAGATGGTTTTCAACCAATCAAGCTCACAATTAAGCTAAACCATTACACTTGGTACCTAGTCTGACAGTGTTGCTGTAGTGCAACCCTTAAGAAGAGGGGCCTATTGGAAGGTAGTTAGGTCACTGCAGGCATTTCCCTTGGAACAGATTGATGCTGGTCTTAAGAAGTGGGTTGGTTCCCAGGAGAGTGTTTTTTTATAAAATGAACAGCTGGTTCCTCCTTGGTCCCTTGCTTCCTGTCTCACCATGTGATCTCTCCCATATGCTCTCTCACTGCTGCAGTATCAGCTGTCATCAGTCCTTTACTGGAGCCTAGCAGATTCCAGCACCATACTTTTGAATCTCCAAAACTATGAGCTAAATAAATCTCTGTTTTTTATATAGAGCTTTGGGTACTTATTTACAGCAACATAAAAAAGGCAAAGATACTTCCTTAGCAGTTCAGATGTTTTCATATTTCTAGTTTCATTAAATATTTTTTCCTAGCAAATGTTAAGAGAGCAAAGGAAGTCATTTAAGTGGTCCTTGACTGCACACAATATGTTTTTATGAAAGGAAGGATGTTGGTGTCCGATATAAATGTTTAAAGTAATAAGTTTATGGTGCCTTCCATCGGTGCCTCAATGTTAAACAGCTAAACATTCTTGGAGGGTTGGAAGTGACAGTCTATGACTATAAGAAAAATCAACCAGAAATTGGGAACGATTTTTATTTCCTTAAATTATTTTGGGTTTTTTAACATGCTGAGTCACACTTTAAGGTGATGTGTTTCAAATTCTGTGAAAATTAATTCTCTTTACTTCTCTCTGAGTCACAATATAAAGTAACATAAAGTTAGTGCTGTTCTAATTCTCCAAGCATGCCATTTTTTACTTCTGTTCTCAAATGAATGTGATGAAAGAGAATATAGGCATTTCATGCCATGTCATTAAAAATTACATACTCAAAACATAAAGCATATCATTAAAATTAAAGGGCACTCTGAATTTATAAGCTATTTTAAAAATTACTAATTTTTAGTACCTGTGTATATTTGTCATTGGAAAATATTAGGATTTTTATTTTGTAGGAAAGAAAACTAATTGCTACTAATTGTTAAAAAAAAAAACTCAAGTTATGGAAAGAATTATCTTTTGTCTTAGTCACATCTGCATTGCTAGGACACAATATCTGACACCCGAAACTTAAAGGGAGAGACGTTATTTGGCTCATATTTGTAACCAACAATCAGATGGCTCCAGGGAGGAAGACAGGTGGAAGGGTCTGATGGGGAAAAGCTACTCTTGCCATGGTGACCAAAAAGCAGAGAGTGCATAAAAGAAGCCCAGAAGGAAATACACCCTTCCAGGTCATGCCCCCAATGACCTGCTCTTCCAACCAGTCTCTACCTCCTAATAGCACATCCAGTTATAAATTTAATCCACTGATGAATATAGCACCCCCATGATCCAATCACCTTCCAAAAGCTACACCTGCAAACACATAGCCTTTTGGGGGAAATCCTGATTTTTTTTGGAAAAAAAGTAAAACAGAATTTCATAACAAAAAAATTACAGAATAACAATAGTTAACACACTGAATATTGTTATTCCTAAAGTAGTTAATTAGTGTACAAGATATGGGCTTTAAAAGTTCTCCAAATGATATTAGCACAAACCTTTCTTTTTAATGTTCTAAGAGAAACTAGTAGCATATCTATCTTGTATTGTGTTTTGACTTTTCCCTTTTTTCCTGTGATGAATTGAAAACTGGTATAACCCATCTGAACAGAATCAGCATGGTGCTAAGTGTGGATGGTCCACCTGAGGATTGTTACCAAAATAAAAGGGAGACCTGGAGGGGAAATAATTGTTGTTGTTTGGTGCTGTTGGTTCTGCCGTTGCCGTGGGTTCTTCTGGAGAAGCTTACTGAACTTCTTTCCTGATATGAACTTGGCTGTTCTCATCATCAAAAAAGCTTAGAACCTGGGTCTAATTTTAGTCTTCAGCAAGTAGAGAGTCAGTTTTCCCAGTGCCATTATTAAAGAGATTATTTTTCTTCCAGTGAACATGTTTGGCCTCTTTGTCAATGATAAGGTGGCTGAGAGTGTTTGGTTTGTTTCTGTATCTTCCAATCTGTTCCACTGATCCTCAGGTCTGTATTTTGCCAGTACCATGCTGATTTTTTTCACAAAATTCTGATTCTAAATAATAACATTCTGTTCCTTGCCCTCATACGACTCATATTCATCTCTTTATGCAAATTACATTTAGTTCACCTCTAATAGTCATCATAAATGTAACAGTTCCAGCACTGTTGAAAAGTCCAAGTCCAAAGCCTCTGAGAGTCAAGGCACACTCTTTGCTATGAATCCCTACAAAAACCAAAAAGAAATTTAAGTATTGCTGATATACAGTGGCACATGATAAATGTTCCTATTTCAAAAGGAATAAATAGGGGGAAAGAAAGGAATGAGAACCAAAGCAAGGCAAACTTGTAGTTTCTTGTCCAGCAGCCCAAGAAAGTTGTGGTGATGTGTGAGCTCCCAAAAAGTTTGGTAGCCCCAGCTGCAGCCCTCACGGCCTCTCTTCTTCCTGGCCACCACGACCTGACCAGCTTTCCTCTACAGTAAACCCTTCCACCATGCCGTGTCTGAGTTTGAGCCTGCCAACCATGAACTGAAACGTTTGAAAATGTAAGTGAAAATAAAGCCTTCCTCCTTTGATTTGTGGATGTTGGATATTTTGTCTCAGAAATGAGAAATGTGACTGAGACAACTTTGAACTGCTGTTTCCTAATTATATCCTCTTTTAACTCAATTCCTATAGTAAGACTTTTCCTCATCAAACCATATGTCTGTAGTCTTTTTATAAACAAGTTGGTTTGGAAATAGAGATATATTTTGCATGAATAATGGGCGCATGTTTTTCAGTCTAAAAATTAAATCTTTTGAGTACCCCGACATCAATTTATCAACCACTATACCTGCTCTAGCACTATGGCAGTTAGTTCATTTCTTGTCATTATACATGTCAGTAAATCCTTTTTCTTTAGATTCCTACTTGTGCTTGTCACTTGCTGAAGGTTGTAAATGCTTTGTAGTAGATCACTCCAAGATATTTTTTTGCAATAACTACAGAAAATAACTCTAGTACTTTTCTGAAGAAGCCAAATGAAGAAGGAACCACAGCCCAAGTGCCTAAAACATCAATCAAATATCACCCACATTATCCAAATCAAAAATGTATATTTTACTGGATTCCAAGACTTCTGGTAATCATGAATGGGTCACCTAGTATTATAAGAATCTACAAAGACTATTAAAAGGTTTCTCTTGTGTTTCATTTAAATAAATCATAATTAATTTGTTATGACATGTCCTTTGCATGACTAATTTAAGGCCTACCAACAAAATTAAATTGGACTTTTACATAGTCCAGTGACTTGAGTTTGACTCATGTATGATAGCAAGGCTAGCCCTGCTTAAAAATTATATAAGTGGAGACAAATTCATGGCAAGAAAAATACTTTATTCTTCCTACAGAAAATCTTATTACCAGATGTGTCTCATATTTTAAGAAAGGAAAAAGTTATAAAAGAACAGGTACAGTATGATTCCTGTTTAAATATGTATATTTAGGCTTATTATATATATAAATGTATATTAAGATGTAAATTTGTTGTATGTAATCCATAGCATTAGCTCTAGAAGTTTATTCACCAAATCATGATTTAGAGTCTCTTCATGTGGTCAGTTCAAGGACCTTTTCAGTTTCCTACTTTACTATCTTCTTTGTGTTCAGAATTTTCTATTATAGGTAGGCATTAATGATAAAATTAAAGTTATAAATTAAAAAGATCTTTAAAAGCGGCATAGAAAATAAATAGTAGGGAGCAAGGGGGAAGAGATGGGGAGAATTTCTAAGAGCTATTGTGATAATCCCGGTAAGAAATGCTGGTGGCTACAGTGGGAATGATAGGTGTGGAGGTGTTAAGATGTGACCAGTTTGGAAGAAACAGCTAACAGTTCCAGGCAATAGTCCCTCAAAAGTCACAACTTTCCTAGGTTTCCATAGAAAACATGGTATGTTTCTAACAATTACCATTAGTCTTATTCAACTAGTTTGGATTTATTTACTGTATTTTACAGTAAAAAAAATTGTTGACTAATATATTGACCCTACAGTCTTTGCAATTTAACAAAACTTTTTTTTAATTTTAAAAACAAAAAAGGATAAAAACAATGACACAGAATTCGAAAACAAAATAATAGGAGATTAACACTGGTTACTATATTGCGTATTGTTACGTCCAAAAGTAGTTGTTTAGATTACAAGATCTAGGCATGAAAAAAAAAGATCAATTAATAATGAAAACACAAACTGTTCTTTTTGATGAATTAACAGAGATTAGTAGTATAGTTATCTATCTCATATTATATATATATATATATCTGAATGTATATATATACATATGATATTTTCCCATCTTTCTTTTCTCCTTTCTCCTATCCCAGTTGTTCTTTCCTCTTGAGCAGTTTCTGTCCCTTTCCCTTTCACAATATCTATTGTACATTTTGGATCTTATTAACTATATAATCATGAAAAGTGTCTTTAAAAACAGCAAAGTACATGTATCGTCAACCATTAAAATTCTACAATTAGAAGGGCTATATCTTTAAATTTGTTAAGAAATTATTTAAAATGTACCAGGAGAATAGCACTACATGTTCAAGATTCGAAAATAATCTACAGATCAGGTAAAGCAAGTACTCTCATTTACTACTGAATGTGAATTACACACTGATTATGCAGTTGTTACAGACAAAACAAAGTAAAAATAGAAATATTTTAAGCCAAAAGAGTTAACAGTAATATTTTTACCATTTCTGATTGTATGGCAAAGAATAGCAGTTTGGACTCAGTAAAGTATATTTACACTTATGTAATTTAATTTCGAAGCTAACTCTGACAAAATAGGCAGGTTTCTTAAAGAGAAAAAAGAGTTAGCAAAAGAGCTACAAATAGCAGTTGATCCTAACCTTTCATGCTCAAGAAAATAATGAAATGGCAGAGCTGCCATGTCCCACACCTTACACAGATATCTATTAACCACAGTACATCTTAGAAGCAATAACCATCTGATAATTCAAACTAATCAAGAAGACTATTTGGAACAGGTGTGCATATATATTCTATAATAAATAATCTCACTCTAAGTGCATTCTGTGTTTTAAGATAGTAATGATGGTGTAAAGCCATCACATTAGCAAGACATAAAAAAGTGAACATACAGCACATAAAGACAGAGCATGATGATTTTTTAAGAGATATTTAAGTCGTGTCCTACCTTCTGCAGTACTTTATCAAATCTCTCTATTAAACCTTATGGCAAATGTTTAGAAGTCTTTTAAGGTTCCTTTACTTCACTGTGAAAGTCAAGTGCTACATACCGATAAGGAAAGTCTCCTTCTTAAAATAGGAAAAATGGACTGAAACTGTGTACTGAAAACAACAGAGGCACAATCTAAAACCATTTCTTTTTCTATAAATACTGCTGGAAGTTAGAAAACACTGCCAGAGACTGAAGAAAACAAAGCACATATATTGTGAAAGATTTACTCTTTTGGATGAAACTATGGACTCTGCTATGTCTCAACTTATGGTATTTGTTTGCTATTTGCTGTTTCAGTTAGACAGTCTAAAAGAACTATTTTTTTGTTGGAGCCAGTAAAGATACTTGGTCTGTTTAGAGACAACCAGTAATAGAACATATGACTGTAAGTGGAATAGAGAAGGAAATCTGCATTGAAAGCCCGGAATTGCCCACTTCGTGAAATTCATGCACTGCATTACTTATAGATAAACTATTGCAGAAAAGATTTGAAGCCAGAGGCAAATAAAATTAATAAACTGCTACAAGATGTCAAGTAAGGCATCTACTGTACCAACCCAGATATATACATTGTACAATGTAAATGATGTGCAGTGCTCAGGAATGGGGCCTCACCTAAGGCGATGGCTACATGAAGGAATTTTATAAAATGGAGAAATGCTTACAGTAGTTAGTAGAATGAGGAAGCAACATTCAAATCTTCTGAAGATAGGTTCACTGGCTGTCTAAAAAACTTGAATGTGTTCTTAAAAGATGAGTTGGATATTTTCTATTATAAAAGGTAAATGTCAATTTTATAGATTTTCAATCTGATGAAAAGTAGTTAATTGCATTATGTTCCCCAGATATTTTTTTAAGATTACTTTGGCCTTGGAGGAATAACTAGTCTGCAAGTTTAAGGTAAAGATGCTATTTAATGATGAGTCACAGAGTATCTACTTTTATTCAAAAGAAACTGATGCTATGAAAATAAATAATTTCAAAATTGATGCTTAAAAATATTTCCGTCTTTACAGAACTCTTGCCACTTAAAATGATACAAATAACTCACATCAAAAAAAATCATATTTTCACACTTTATAAACATGGAAATGGCTTTTCTAACCTGTTTTAAAAGCTTCCAAAAAGCATTTCAGTAGAGAATGAATCCATCGACTTAAAATGTACCAAATATTAACCATAATGTTAGGGAAAATGGACATTTATCACCCTGTGCTCAATAAATGTTTTGTGAAAGTGGGGATGAGATTGAAAAATATGTTTTATTATTTGGTAGATAAAACCATTTAGATCTATGTACATTTGTGAAATGTAGTTTACTGCTTTAAAATTTAGTAGAGAACAAAGAGCTCTGAGAACCAGACCTTAAATAGCTTCATTGTGCAGTGCCGAACAGATATTTCTTTTGTTTAAAATGTGTTCAACTAAATTGCTGTAGTTTTAACAGAGTATTCTACAGTAACAACCAAACAGTTTAAAACTGTTAGTTTCCTTGAGTTAATTTTTCTGAAATTACTATTGAATGTATGTTTTGTACTCTATATAAGCAAATAAAGCATGAACATATACATATGCATATGTATAATCATACATTTATTTATGGAAGACTTGTGAAAATGTAGCTGATAGGATATGACTTTTTAATGTAGGCTGCTACTCTACAGGATACATGTATGTAAAAATTCAAAAGTTTAAAATCTTCAAATTCAGTAAGAGAACAATCAAATTTCCACTCTATACTATAAATAAGCATATCTAAACTAATATATTTGTTACATGACTTTGACCATAAGGTAAGAAGATATTTTCCCAGGCAAAATATGTTTCCACCTAATTCTACTATGCCTGTTGAGAGTAAATTGTTTCTGCTGTTATATGGACTCTCAGGACCTCCGTGGGGCCAGCAGTTCACCAGAGCATAGGCAAGCAGCCCACTTTTCAGAAACAAGCACTTCTACACAAGGAGCTGGCAGTGTCCAGAGAGCACAAGACCTTTATTTTCCCAAGCCCTGTGATAACTTATGCTTCTGTTTAAATACCAACACTCCATTAAAAACCATAGCCTTTTATCTCACAATAAGAATTTTTCACAGTTACTCTACAGTTTTATCACAGAAACACAAAATGCAAACTAAGTTTCTTTACTATCCCCCTAATCAGATAATGTAACTGCATCTTTCTGCTTGTTTTAGACAGTCATTTGACATTTCCTGGTAATTACTCCAAACTTCATGTTAACATTATATCAGGTAGATAAAGTGGTCATTTCAGTGGGAATGGGGGTTAATTTGTTCTTGGTTTGATTTGTAGACAGCCATAGCCATATCTTAAATACAGCTATCAATAAAAATCAATCGCCTCATTTCCAAAAAATTAAAAATGTATTCTGCATATACACTTAAAAGACAATATATTATTTATATTTTCTGTAAGAAAAATGAAATTTTCCTGAAAATGAGAACATCTTTTCTAAGAGTAAATACAATATGTACTCATTATTTAAAAAAAAAAAACCCTTAAATTCTAACATGAAAAAAAGGTAAATTTTCACATAACAGAGGGAAAAGTTTAAATCATTCGCCACTTGAAAAAGATAGTGTGGCACTTTCCAGTAAAATTAGAAATAGATATCCCTGGGCCCGAGGTTTAGCTCAGCAGCACAGTGCCTGTCTGGTAAACATGAGGTAGTGAGTTCGATCCCTGGCACTAAAAAAAAGAAGAAAAGAAAAGAAAAGAAAAGAAAAGAAAAGAAAAGAAAAGAAAAGAAAAGAAAAGAAAAGAAAAGAAAAGAAAGCGATCCCTGTGTCCCAACTACTATTCTTCTAACTGTATGCCCCAGAGGAGCTATTACATGTGTGACACTAGGAGACACAATCATTTTAGTGGCATCATTCGCAGTAGTTCTAAAACAGTAAATAACTTTGAAAGAATTGTTGAACGCACATACATGGAATCCTGTACAGAAATTACAACAAATGAAAAACAGCTGCACACTACACGGAATTCTGTACAGCAGTGAAAATAAATGCACTGCAACTCCATGTTACAGAAACTATTGTACAGAAGTGGAAATACATGAAAAGTGCATGCTACACGAATACTATTCGGCATTAAGAAATAAACTCTGGGCACATCCTGTGTTTAGGTGGAATTCGGTATTTGCTTACATGCTTCAACTCACAAACAGTGCTAAGAAAAAGATGCAAGTCGCAGAAAAATAAACACTGTGATTTGTGAGGTTCCAAAAGAAAAGAACAAAATTAAACTCTAGAAGTAGTAAAGATATATATGTGTATTTTAAAACCATAAAGCAACAAATGATTATCCCAACTCAAATTGGTTATTTCTAGAGAGAGAGGGGACAGACATGTGAATAGTGAAAGGCACAGAGGGGTAATTTTAACTAGAAAAAGTTAGATATTGATAGTTACCTGTAGTAACTAGCTGGTAGTCTATGCTATTGTCAAGGACTGTGGTCTTGCGCTCCTCTGTATGTGGTTTTCCTCTGCATGCTAGCAAAGTGGCTGTCATTCTGCCGGCCATCATGACCAAAATCAGCCAAAAGTTGAAAAACTAACAGTTGAGTCGGTTTTATCTGGTATTGTCAGTACAGCAGTCATTTTGTTGTAACACGGACAAAAATTACATACTGAAGACAATGGAAAAGGAAGAAACAATGAGATGTGATGTTTGCATTCTCCTTGTTTGGAAGATATGTGTGGGAAGAGTATGAAAGGTGACTTATGTTTAGGAATTAAAGCATCTTGTTTTTTTAATGTGATTGTACAAATAATATATGGAAATAATTATTTGGGTGTCAGGAAATTAAGACCAATAATTATTTTTCAGATAACAAATAAATTAATCTGGTTTTGATATCTTCATGGATATAAGATGTTTATAGAGGACAAATTTTACCTAGTACATTGACAAATGTTACATTAAAGTCATCCTAGATTACATAGAGATGTGTGAATTTTAGCACTACAAAGAAGCCTAGGGGGTGTTCATTTTAACTTTCATTTCAACATCATATCATAATAAATAGCTTAGAGTGTTTCATGTTTTAAAATACATGAACCCATTCCTTCTGCTATCACGTAGATTTTCAGTGTCGTTTCTTTCTGTCACAGGTGGATTTTTGCCCCAGGCAATAACTGAGAAGCCAGCAAGCAGCTGAAAGAGGCGGGAAAGTCAGGACTCCCTTTAATGCATTCTCTTTCTCTCCCTGCCTTCCCTCCTCCCTGTTTATAAGCCTCATTATACATCCTGGTTCTATAGACAATTCAGTTTAGAACAAATCAGAAAACTCAACGTGGGAAGAGAAGATTGATAAAGAGAAAATCTGTGGTCTCTGCTATAATCATCTGAATCCAAACTCTGTTTCTAGCAATCCATCTCCTGCAACATTATTGGTGGACATTAATCATGTTGATCATGAGCTCTGATCCTCCACATAATAGTCTTCTAGACTTCCCTTGAACCTTACATCTGAAACCTGTGTCCTTCAGGCACACTATTTCCTTCCTCACCAAAAGGTGTCTTAATTCCCCCAATACTACAGCTTCTCTTCCAGAAGGCAGAGTTCTTACACCAGAAATCTATAGAACCCTTGAAATATCCACAACAAAGGTTGTAATTTTCTGCACTTTTCTTTATTTTATGGAGCAATAAAGACATTACAACACAGAAAGGCAAATAAAGGCAGGGGAAGCACAACTTAGTTTTTGGTTTTAATGCCGCTTCCTATCGATTTTATAAATTTCTGAAGGTCCTTTTTCTTTGTCTCCTACATCCAGACATTACAATGTATTTAACTGGTTCACTATATGAAGTAAGTGGCATGCTTCTCAAAATCCTTAAGACTATTTTGCTTTTAGCTAGGGAAAATCATGATGCAATTTCTTGGAACATAAATTTTATCTTAAGATTTAGGAGTGAGGAAAGTTAAAATGATTTTACTCATAAATAATGCAGAACACTGATTAGCTATTAAAGAAGCACATATCGTGGAGTTCAAAATTTGCATGAATATCCACACTAAAACAGAAAACTTGAAAGAAATTTGACTCTTTCAGCAAGCTGTCATGGGTTTCACACTCCTCTTGCATTAGGTGTACTTTGGATAAAATTTTAGAAGGAATACGTGCATGTGTTGTGTATTGTCAAACATTTAACAGGTGCTCAATGGCAATAAAATAAAACTTCTCATTCTGCAGGCATTTCTTGTCAGTGGGCATTTCTCACAAATGTGTGGCATTGCACATCACACAAGTGAGGACACGTCCACAGGGAGGCGTGTAAAAACGATAATGCAGCAGAGAACAAAGCACAACACATACGTGACAGAATCAATAACACCTTGAACCTAGTAGACCAGGAAAGAAAGGTCATTTTTGAGGATTAAGAACTTTTGGGAGAGTTGATAGCCCAAGGCAAAGCCAAAGGCTATGTGTTCCATGTAGTCATTAGCTTTCTAAAACAGCTACCCAGAACCACTTTCCTAAACTCAGGTATAGCAATGAAACAGAGAGCTTGCTGCCCACTTGGTGTTTAAGGTAAAGAAGAAATATACATGTTTCTCTTTTCAACAATCTTCAGATATGGCAAATGTAATTTTGCAGATATAGTCTTGCAGTTTTGGAAGTAGTTGTAGAAATCACAGCACCTTCAAACTGAGGATTGGAATCTATTAAAAGGTAATGATGAAACTTAATTGGGTCAACTTATTTTTATTAGCTAG
This sequence comes from Cuniculus paca, assembly GCA_004365215.1. Lineage (NCBI taxonomy): Eukaryota > Metazoa > Chordata > Mammalia > Rodentia > Cuniculidae > Cuniculus > Cuniculus paca. Next base: position 65,062 of record RJWT010000353.1, read on the forward strand.
AACAAAGCATTTTGTTTACGTAGAATTGAGTGACAAGGAAAACACCAGAGAGGTTTGTAATTTGTAAGAGTGAATTACGTTCTTTCAGATTTTTCTTTCAGGCAATCAGTAAGCTGGTTTGATACATTTATGTACTAGGCTGGTCTCCACAGAAAATGATTTTTGTATTGTGGGTTGCAGTCAAAAAAGCTTAAGAGCTTCGGATAAGAAGTTCCCTTTTACTATTCAGATAATGAAGTGCAAAGTTTAAGGGCTTTTGCATAGACAGATTGTGAATTTTTAATATTAGGCCTCAAGCCTAGACTCACATCTTTTGATTTACCTAAAGTTTACTTTTATCTTTCTGCTAAACTGTTCTCAATTAACATGAGTAACTCAAAATTTTGGAAAACATTTGTGTTCTACAAGAAATATCCTAATGGCATTTAAATAAATGCCAAAAACTTAGGCCTAAGTGCTTGAGTTTATAAAAAATAAGCCTTTTTAAATTCTCTTTCCCTGAAATTATTGCCCTTTTCCCTAGAAGTACTGTAGTTGGCAGCCTCAGAGCTAATCCCCACACATCCCTACTTCCTAGTATTCGTGCCATTGCATGATCCCTTTCCGCTGAGGCTGGTTACAAATGTCTCCCTTCTAATGAATAGAATATGGCAAATATGATGAGATGTTATTTCAGTGATTAGACTTCAAAGAGATTATTGCTCTATCTTGTACTAGGAGCCAGTGACGTAGCTCAGCGGCACAGTGCCTGCCTGGCAAGCACAAGGTCGTGAGTTCAATTCCTGGTACCCCACCCCCAAAAAACCTCTGTACTAAATGAAAGAAACCAACACAAAATGCCACAGATTATATAAGCCACTGTATACTAAATGCCCAAAATAGGCAAATCCATTTAGATGGAAAGTAGATCACTGGCAGTCAGGGCTATGGAATGGAGGGAACGTGACATGTACGCCAAATGGGCATAGGTTTTTTGTTTTGTTTTGAGAGATGAAAACTCATAGGATTTGCCACCCTACTGCTAACAGCCAAACCGTAGCTGATTTCAGGAAGTAATCCAGCTCATTAATGAGCAAATCCACTTCTTCTCTAAACTATCTGAAACTTTTTTCAGAATATATTAAAGTCAAAGTTTTATATATCTATTTTTCCCTGTAAAATTTATAGGGGTCAAAGATTTTATTCTGTTTAACTGATTCCCTAATGGAAATTTGTACATAGCCTACTAGCCAGAAATTATTTTAAAGTGCTTATAGAAAAATTAAAAGCTTGTCATTAGGTCACAAAAGAAAAAATTCCTTTGAACAAGATCATTTAATCAGAAAACTTAGATGGGTCATTTTGATACTTCTCTGGAAGAAGTACTCTGAAATTCATAGGGAATTTATTACATTTTCACAAGTTAATATATAAGAATGTAAATTATAAACTTTTCCATGCTCCAAATTTTTCCTCTCAAAGTATATATTTGAGGTCTGCCTACCATGGTCATTGCTTTAATCCTTACTCTCATGTCCAATGATTTTTCCAAACATAAGAAGTCATTTCCTTCACTGCAGGAAGTAAATCCTTGTTGCATTTACTTCCATTTAACAGATATCAAACAAGGGGCTTTTTTGCTTTGTCCTGTTTTTTTCATCAAATGCAGAAAATATGGAACAAGGGAAGGCAAGGAAAACGAAAGGAAGGGTAAAAATGAAAGGAAGAGTAAAAATTTATTCATGGGGCCAGGTGTGGTGCACACCTGCAATCTGAGCACTCAAAAGGCTAAGGCAGGAGAATGCTAATGCTTAAATTCAAGCTCAGCCTGGGCTATGTAGTGAGTTCAAGACCAGCCTGAACTACATAGCAAGAATCAATTAAAAAAAAAACTTTACTAATGGGAAAATCTTGTTGCAATTACAATCAAATAGTTGTTTAACAGTTTGGACTCTGAAAATAAGAAATTTCTTATTTTTTATTTTCAGAGTCCAAAACGTATGCAAGTTGTTACAAAACAAAGGAAAATCAAATTTTAGCCTGATTTGCAAAACCCCTTTCATGTAACTTTTGCCTGCTTGTCCGGCCTTTTTTTTTTTTTTTGCCCCTCCAGTAAGGCTACTTCATCACTTCGTGCTTGATATCCTAAGAAAGTCCTTCACTCTCTTGTCTAGCAAATGTCTGTTTATCCTTGAGGAGGCAAGTCAAATATTTCCCCCACAGAGAGCTGCTCAACTTCCAGGCAGGAAGCAACATCTCTGCTTCAAGTTGCCATCAACCTGATCGTAAGGACCTTCATTACGCTGTAATCGTTCGCTGTGATGCCATGCTTCTCCTCTAAGGCTTTTAAAAGGCACATTTCTGAGCAAGCACATTATCTGATTTGTAGGAAGTGTTCAATAAATTAATATAAAATATATAAATAAGTAGAGGTTAAATATTCTTCAGCTGTTTATATACCATTACACTGCCTCTTGATTAATTATTCCTTCAGAACCATTGCCACTTATGCCATAAGCATTAACAATTGCTTGGGAGCATTATTATGCATCACTAATTATACAAATTGCCACTGCTTCCCACACCGTGGCTTACTGCAAAGACTTCAGCATCAGTGTAGTGAACATGGCAAAGGAAGCCCAGCTCCACGGCATCCTAGCTGTGACTTCAGGCAAATTACCCAGCAGCCTTTTGCTTCAGGTGCTTCATCTGATGATAGGATAGCAAGGCTTACATTATTTAATGCCTAGAAAGAGCATAGAACTGTACCAGCACATAGTAAATGGCCAATAAATATTAGGTATAGTTATGCTCAAGTAAGAAGCAGAAAATCAATCCCTGTAACTCAGTGTTGCCCTAATGACAGTCGATTTATTTTGAACAACCACTATTTATCTGAGAACCCTAATTTTGTCCTTTAGTCTTCAGCTCCTTCATACACATGGTGCCATTTCCTAACAGTAGTTACAGAGTCTTTTGCCGGGTCTCAGAGCCAAACAGTCTGAAGTTAGCAACGTACCTCCCTGAATTACCAGCCAGCGTGTATATCAGAGGCTGCATTTTAAGTCAAACCATGTCAAACAAAGCTCTCAGAGGTTGGGAGACTGGGAGTCTAGCTCATTCATTGACCAAGTAATGAAGTAATAGGCTCAAAGTGTTTTTGGTTTCACAGTTTTGTTTAAGATTTTATCATTTTTTGTTTGACGACTGATAGGCATGCAAATTGGTAGACTCATAAGAGATTTATTATCAAGCGCTAATCATTCCTTACCCAGGGTAAAGATTTACACAAGTATGTCACTTTGCGTAAGTTCGTTACATTGAACCCTTATGACTCATGAATGCATATACCTTAATAAAAGTTTAATTTGCTCAAAAATTCATCCCAGTAGTTAAGGCACTATCAATATGTGTCTTATATGATTGAGTTGTTCTGCCTACGCCAAAGTATTTTCACTGAGAGAGCTTATTTCAATCTTTTTCTCAAGAACACTTCCCTTGATTAGCCAACCACAATTTTATCCACTCAGCTCCCCAAACTAGAAACCACAGAGTAAAAATTGATTCCCCATTTCCTTTATCACCATGAATATCAACTCAATCATCAGGTCTCATTAATATTTCTATTTCTAAAATATCTCTTAACCCCCAGAAATTGCCTTTTCATTCTGAATGTCAGTGTCTTAATCCTGGCTCTCAGTACTTTTCATTTGGAAAATGGAAAATGCCTATTAAATGGAATCCCAGGCTCATGGCTATCTTCAACCCATCTTCCAAATTCTGCCAGCGTCCTTTCTAAGAATCACATCCAATCCCAGAGTTTATACACTTAAATACAGTTGGTGCTTTCCTATGACCTGCAAGATAAAGTGTATACTCCTTCGAAGAACATATTCAGGTCTCCCCCAAATGACTTATCCTCCATTTCTAAAGTCATCTCTATCCACTCATTATCTACCCTGGGTTCCTATTACATGCAGAGTTCCCATTTCCCCAAATTTCAGTTTAAGTTTATGCCTTTGTTCATTCCATTTCACTCCTTAGTGAAGTCTTCCCCATTCTTCAAGGTTCAGTTCAATTATTATTTCCTCTGAGACGTCTCCTTACCTGCCCTGCATTTCCCCCAGACAGTGTGATTAACCCTTCATATTTCCCCACTAATGGTACATAGTACCATCATACTATTCTACCACCATAGAATGGAATCTGGTAGCATTTTTTAATTACATAAGCATTAATAAATGTTTATTCAGTAACTCAACCAATGAAACAATTGTATTTTCCATACCAGCATGAGTACCCTAGTCCAGATCCTGAGATTATTTTCTAACTAATATAAAATAGTTCTCTGCCAAATGAACCCAGGTTTCAGTAATTTCTGTGACTGATTTGTAGCAGTGTTCTGAGAAAATTCACATAAAGACATAAAATATTTCTGAATGACAGACATCTTCTAGAACTGAGAAGTCTATTGCTGAGTTACTAAACTGAGGATAGCAAGTCTTCCTTGATGGCCAGATTTTTTGATGAGATCCTCTACTTTTTTTCCATCCCATGAGGATCACTGAAGGCCTGTGCAAAGGCACAGACCTGTCTGGTTTTATAACCAGACTATATTAAACTAACTCAGTGTATCAGCTGCTTCTCCTCGTTACCTATGGCCCAATGTACTTGCATGAAATCTGATTTCCTATTTGACTGCTGGGTCACTGTTTCTACTCTCCCAAGCTTTCCTCCTACCCTATGATACACTTATCAGTTGTGACTGAAACCTTGATTTAAAACATTGAGCATAAGGCTTGAAACTCAGTTCTTTCCTTACAAGAATAATTTTGAAGCTCAGGACCAACTCTATAGATGAATCAGTTTATCCTAACATTCAATCTTGCTAATCTCCATCCAGTTATCAGTTCACACTTCAAAGATCTGTTCACATTTTGTGATTAAAATTAAACAAGCGTCATAGGAAATTAATCTAGTACGGCTTAACCGTAACCAGGAATACTGATTTTCCTCCTAATTGAATTATGACAAGGCTTGGAAATTATATTCCTGTGTGCTTTGTGGGATACTTCCCAAATCACAGAGAAAGTGAATGTAAACTATTCCGAGACAATTGGAGTAATTCAGTTTCCAGTGACAGCAAACTTGTGTGTGACACACCCCTAGCCAATGAGATACAAGTGACAATCTATGGGGGTGTCAGGAAAATAGCCTTTCAAAGACAAGAAAAATGGACTTGTGACTCTCAAGCCAGCCATCTGTCTTAGATGATACAAGGCTCGGGCTGCAATGGTCATCTTGTCACCGTGAATAAAAAGCAAGAGACTTACTGAGTGGTATCCATGGAATTAGACAAATCTTCAATGCCCTATCCCTGTAGGCTTCTTATATTTTCTTCATTTCTTAATGCAGTTTTAATTAGGTATTTTGCATTTATAGCAAAAACATCCTAACACACGTATTTAAGTTCTGCTCTAGGCCCAAGAATGAACCAAAATGTATCCAAATTTCCTTTTAATATCACAAACATGTAATAAATGTGTGAACTCATAATACACAAAAGAGAGAATGTGTGTTGATGGGGCAGGGGGTGAATGAACAAATAACAAAATGCAAACCACCGTGAGGATTTCTGCTGTAGACCAAACAGTGTAGACTTATTTCTCACTGCTCTTCCCCTCTCAGCAACTAAAAACCATATCAGTAGCAAAAGGTAATCATCGGAAGTGTCTGCAAGCTGATAAAGGAAAGTATTTTGCTTTGGGACTTCAAGACAGGAGGAACAACACAGTAGTTAGGCTTGTAATTTCTGCCCTGATAACATAAGAAAACCACCCAGAGCCATCGTTACCAGTCTTCAAACTAGAGACGGGAGGCAGACCAGAGGCAATCATTCTACCAGACACTTGGGGAGCCCCAGAGAAAATGGCAGGAATGATGTCACCATTCAAAACCAGAATCCATCAGGAACCCTTGTAAGGAAGCAGTCAGACCAAAAATTTGGACCGATACCTACTGTATAGAAGTGAGTGAAAAAAGTCCTATCCCTGAATGTTACGTACTACATGATTTCATTTAGAACATGTTGAAACACACTTTTGAAATGATTGAACAGGTTAGTGGTTGCATATCAAGAACCTGGCCAAGAATCCCAATAGTTAATATTGAGAACACAGCCAAAACTCCCAATTGTCTGTCTCTAGAATGTCGCGATAAAGATAAACAGAGACAAGTATTCCTTCAATGTCTGGGAAGTCAATGTCCCTGGGACCCCTCCACTCCCAAAGCAGCCACTATTTATTAGCTGTATACAGTGATAGGTGAGGCTAGCAAAGAATTAGGATTCATCAGAAGACTCCAGCTCAAAGGGGCATAGATAATTCCATGCTTAGAAGAGTCA
>RJWT010000354.1:0-71904 GCA_004365215.1 Cuniculus paca
TGGTCGGCGGGGGCGCGGCGCGGGGGGGCCCGGCGTGCTCGAGGCCGTTGAACGGGCACTGCACGTGCGCGCCTCACCAGCGTTTGGGCGCCAGCGCCGCCGCCACCGCCGCCGCCTGGCTTGTGGCCGCGTGCGCACGCGCGGTTAACAGTCATCGGGTGCAGCCTGGGGCGCGATCGGGGGTAGGAAACCCAGGGAACAAGCGGCCGCTCCCGACCACTAGCCGGCAGGACAGGTGTGTGAGCCCGGCCACCTTCCTGCTTCCCTTCGCGCTCGGGCTGGGGTGAGGGATCGGCGACGTAGCTGCTTCGCCCAAGGCGGGGGCGCCTGGGTCGCGCCCCTTGCGACTGCAAAGGCCGATGGTGCGGGTGCTGAGTTCGGAGATGCGGTGCAGTGGGCGAGGCTTTTGAGTGGGCTCTGCCGGCCTCATGCTGTGTCCACCTGCTGCGTGGGCACGTGGGTGCCCATCCCGGCTCAGCCCGGGCCTCCGTGGGCCGCGTCCGTTATCCCGGCGGTTGCTGCTTCGCCGGCTTCGTGCTCGGCGCGGGGCGCAGGGGCCGGGGAGGACGGGGGATGCGCGGGCGCCGGCTCGACTGGGCTCGGCTCGCAAACCCCCATCTCCACGAAGGCCGGGGGACCCCACCCTCACCGCGACAGTGGCCAGCGACGCCAGGCCACTCCCTGGGCTCTGCGCTGAGCCCTGAGTGCGCCCCAGGGGAGACCGCGGAAGGGCGGTGTTGAATCCAACCAAGCCCTAATTACTAGAGACTCATTATCTCCTGCGGCCTGTTTACTATCAATCGGATACTTTAGCTGCTTTTATTTATAGCGTGTGCCAGAGCAAGGAGGAGGAGGCATTTGCTTGGGATTTGAAAGCCAGTGGTAACAAATCTCTAGAGGGATGGGTGGAGAGAGGAGAGGGCGAAAGGGAGAGCCCTGAACACAAAATAACTTTTTCATAGCTGCAGCGGGCAGCTTGATGGCTGTGAGCCCATATTGATGGTTCTACGCTGCTTTAATTTTGGCAAAACACTTCCACATCAACTTCGTGATAAAAAAAAATCCCTTTTCTTTAGTTTTTTGGTGTTTACATGTAAATGCATTTTGGCTTTATAAAGTTACAATAGTACATACACATTTAAGCAACATTTTAATGAAAACAATTTCATTGAACATTTAGGAATCTTAATTTTTGAAAATATTTATTTACTTATTTATTCTGTGACACTGAGGATTGAACCCGAAGCCTTGCACCGAGCTGCATCCCAAATGCTTTTTATTTGTTTGTTTTTATTCTGAGACAAAGTCTTGCTAAGGTGCGCAGGTGGGGCTTGAAGCTTGTAGTCCCCCTGTTGTTGGAATGTGTAGTGTCCAGTGGTTAGAGGCTCTTATTCCTTTCAAAGAATTGGACCGAGGCAACCCATGAATGTAACAATTTAGCGTTTATTGAAGAGAAAGAAATGAAGAAGAAAGACAAGGAAGAAGAGATCTAGGAGGGGCCACTGCAAGAACCAGAGGGCAGTGGCTGCGAAGTCAGCGGTTGCTGACTTTTAGATCTTGAAGTTAGATCTGGACGTTCCTATGCGGCTCTCGCGAGCTGTTCTGCCCAGTGGTTTGACAGCTCTTCATGACTGACAGGTGACTGCCAGTTGTCTAGCCAGGATTAGCTGTGGTTTGACAGTTCTCCAGGTGTGACCCTGCCAGTTTGACCATGGTGTGACCCTGCCGGTTTCCATGCCCTAATCTCTTGCCTTACTGCTGCTTCAGCCTCCCAAAGTGCTTGGATAACAAGCCTGTGCTATCATGCCTGGCTTTATCTTTTAAAGGGGCCTGCATATTACTTGAATTTGACAATCACTGTATATTTTGTGCCATTGGCTCTTTGTTTTTGGAAGACGGTTAATAGCTGTAGAATTTGTTTACTAAAAGATTTAAAGTTTATATTTTTAATTTGAAGGCACACTTTAAATAATTTTGTTAATTCATTTAAAAAAAACCATTTTAGGATAAAGGAGGTATAACAATATGTAGCTTCTTTCTACAACACTTAACATGTATCTTTCACAACTTTATTTTCACTAATTACTTTTCATTTCACAGATTATCAGTATGTATTTCTCAGGCTTTGGACTATGTTTGGGTCTTCTCATCTCAATTAATGCAGAATTTATGAATGATGGTGTTGAGGTGGAGGACTTTGGTGGAAATTCAGATGAGACTGATGTTGTTGAAGTTGAAAATTCTTCAGAGGTAAAGTTATTGAGACATGAGTTACAAATTATTCCTTTACAAGATACATAGTGGCCACTGATCTCTTAAGATTAATTTCAGTTGTAATTGCCTTCGTTTTCCAAGTAGATAGAACACTGTCTTTTCCTGACTATCTCATTACTGTATATTTTTAAAGAGTGCTTATGTACAAAAGAAATATGTGTATGACACCTTGTAGTTTTATTTTAAAAAATATATGATAGAGTTTTACTGTCAAAATAGAAGTTCACCATTGGTTGAAAAGAACTAAGTACTGGGGCCAGGGATTTAGCTCAGTGGCACAAGCACTTGCCTGTCAAGTGCGAGGTCATGAGTTCAATCCTCAGTACCAAAAATAAATAAATAAATAACAAAGACAAACAAACAAAAAAACAAAGAACTAAGTACTTTAGCTAAAGGTAAAGTTCTTAGTTTTATCTGACACTGCCAGACCTTTTCAACTAAAATCAAATATAATACAATTTGTGGTTCTTCAAGAAATAAAGTAAGTGGCTTTATTTCTCTGAAGAAACACGATGCTAACAAGAAGGCTGAATTGGAAAAGGAAGTGATGATGAGCAGGTGTTTAATAAAGTTGATCCCACTTTCTGGTTGAGTTTCAGGGAACTTTAAAGGAGATTTGGGTCCACCTTGACAGTCCATAAGAGCTTTCACACTGAGGGACATTTGGACCTGATGTTGTGTCAAGCAGAAACGTTTTTAGTTCTGAAAAAGTGTTCACTGTATTGTGCCAGCCACTCCAATGGGAGTCATAATTTATTTTTATTGACTTTTGCAAATATTGTATGTTATTTAGTAGTTGAAGTGAATATTGTGCAAGTCCATTTGTTGTAAAACTTGGTTCTCTGATCTAGTTAAGTGTTCAAAGTATTAAGAACTGACTTAGCTACAGCTCCTCCAAGGGTTTTTGGAGGTCCATTCATGCTTTGAAGAAGTTGACAGCTGCTTACCACGCCATACTATATTTAGTGATAATTTGAGAAGACACTAAGAAGTGGAAAAGAACAATTTTTAATGTTTCTAATTTAACATGAGTGATCAAGAGATAGCAAAGGGCAGCTAACGGGCAACACAAACTGTTGGTTACTTTAAGGATGGTGTAACAGAAGGAAGCCTCTTGTGACACCATTGCCCATTTTGCCAGACTACAAATACAGAGAATAGTAAAGTTGTGAATGAGTAAACTTCAGAGAAGACTGGCAATTTTGGTTACTGAATTTTGACCCTTTTAGTAATTATGTGGAGTTTTGTTTAAAGACTGCTTTTCTTCCCTTAAACAGATGGGAAATATTGTGCCGTCTGGTTAGGGAAGCATTGATAAAAGTAGAAAAAAAGACTTCTGCATCCTTAAAGGCTGAGAAGAAATCTTAAACTAATCTTACAGATAAAAATCACAAAAGGCTAATTCAGAAAAGATCAGACTGATTTGTTACTTTATGCAAAATGCTCATTCATCGACAGTTCAGGTTATCTTTCGATAATTTGTCAGTAAATTAATCTTGAAAGTTATTCAGTTGGTAAGTTCTGGATACTGGAGCATGGCTAAGTGTATGGAGCCAGACAATTTGAGCTCATACATAGTGCTGCAGTGATCTAGTGTTGACAGTACACGAGTTACTTTACTGCTTTCTCATAGTTTGATCACATGTAAAATGGGCACCATAATGGGACTTAGGCCATCTTTTATATTCTCTGCTTCCTTCTCAGCAATAGAGATCTCAGCTGTATCTTTGCAGTCCACAACTTCACTAGACCTTTTTTCCTGGCCAAACTCACAGTGTTTTAAATCATCTTGCTGGGCTCTTTGCTCTTGATTTACTATGTAAATCTGGCTAAAAGCCCCCAACAATAACCATGGCACTGCCTCAACATTCAACTGCCTTGAAATTTCTTTTGCCAGATTAATTAATCCACTGCCCTTAATCTCAGTCTCAGGCAAAGTCTGTGGACATGAGCAAAATGCAGACAAATTTTCTGCCAAGCCGTAATACACATCATCTGGAGTCCAACAACCTATGCAGTCCTTCTTCCTGGCAGAAACCTCCCATGCCCAGTTTTTACTAGTTTTGTGGTCTTCTGAGCTCTGACCAGAATCTCCCCTACAGAACAGCCTAAGATGTTCCAGGGCTTCTATTTCAGGCAACATCTCCGAACCTTTCCAAACTCTTCCCACAAGCCAGTCCCAAAGGCTCTTGAACCACATGGTCAGGTACAGTCACAGCAACGACCCCACTCCACTGGTACCAAATTCTGTCTCGGTTACTTTTCTCAAGTTGCTGAGACAAAATGCCCAATACCCAAAGTTAAGGAAGGAAAAGTTTATTTAGGTCACAGTTTGTGGAAGTTTCAGTCCATTATCAGCTGGCTCCAAGGCAAAGTGGCACATGGCAGACGGCAACAGTTCATGGTGGCAGAAAACAGCACAAGCAACAAGAACAAAAGGGGAGGCGCACAGAGAGAAGACCCTTTCTGTCTCTTATGTTGTATGTAGGCCCCACCCACTTCGGTGTAGCACTCACACCCATAATCCCAGCAATGGACCATGAGTCATTCACAAACTCTAGAAGCCCACCTCCATGACTGCATGAGGCTTTGGGGGGACATCCAGGCTCAAACCATAACAGACATATAGTACTTTTCTCATCATGGTATTTATTATGTTGTTGTGTATCTTACCACTACTAGGATACAAAGTTTTGGGATCAGAGCCTGTATCACATCATAGCTATATTATCTATACGTGTGTCATGTAGTTAGTTCTTAACTAGCAAGATTATTTAATTAAAATATTTGCAAAGATGTGTAACTTTAGATTTTTAAAATTCTGTTTTCTAGGTTAAGTATAAGACACCTAAACCCACAGGAGAAGTATATTTTACAGAAACCTTTGATAGTGGGAATTTGGCAGGGTGAGTATTTATTGAAGAAAATCTTTTCCTTGGTTTGATTAGATTTTTTGAAGTTATTGGCTATTGGTCTATCATAATTAGCTCTACTTCAGATGCATAAAAATTTTTCAAGGACTTTATTTAACAGTGTAAACTTATAATTCATGTTTTCATTATTGGTAGAAATATTTACCTTGAATATTCATTTGTAAGGAAAGAGGTAGAAATAAATTCTGAATGTAAAGAGAGAAAGTATAACAGGTTTTTTATTCTCTAGGACAAATATTAACAATGTAAGCCCAGATGAAAAATTTGAATTACTTCTCAACATAAATAATGGCAAAACAATGAAAGTTAATATTTATTATTAGTACTAGACACTATCCTGAGTGTGTAGATAAGTGCTATATATAATTACTGCTTAAAGGTAAAGAAACTGAACCTTAGTGTGCATTACCTGTGATCATGCAGCTTGCAAATTGAAGGTTCTGAATTTGGTTTAACTTTATAGGATTATTTAGGCATCCTTATTTGACTCCTAAATACTAATTTATTTTTGAATGAAATATAACTAGGTTGGGTATGCATTGTGTTCCCAGTATGCATTGTATCTATAATTTTGTTTTTAATGATAAATGTGTGTTTTCAACTTTACTTGCAGGTGGGTCTTATCAAAAGCAAAGAAAGATGATATGGATGCCGAGGTTTCTAAATATGATGGTAAAATATTTAAATATTATACCAAATGTGATCTTTAGTCATATTTTGACAAATTATGTTAGGCGGAGGCCGTTTCGTGCTTCACCATAAAATGTTCAAACTTGTATCTTGTCCCTTTCAGTATTTCAGAAAGTTCCTTCTAGAAACGGGCTACCATCTCCTTTTTTTCTAATTCTAAACAGATGCATTTTTACTCCCTTGCAGTTGGTCCTTTTCATTTTCTGAAGCAGCACTTAGGCTCCTGTTGGTCTTTGTGTTTTCACTTCATCTTGGGCACACCTAGATTAAATTATGATTTCCAGCAAGATTTTTCTATCAAGTACCAGAGAGGTAGGAGATAGCAGGCCTGCATCCATTATTGCAGGGTCTCTAATAATAATATCTTCAGGTTTGGTTGTACAAAGAAATGTCCCTTATGCAAGAGCCATCTTTTCTTCCCTCACTGGATCACTCTGGAGAATGACAAAAGAATTTCTTTCTTCTAGTTGTAGGTGCCAAGGGGAGGAAAAACAAATTCTATCTTTCTTCTAGTTGTAGTATCCTGAAGGAAGATCAGTCTCTTCTCAAGGTGTGATAGTGGAATTTCCTCTTTCTCAGAGGACTCCATGCCCGTAAGAGTGGGACCTCACACTCAGACCCCTGCAAGCAGTTGCACCAAAACAACAGCAAAACAGATAATAGCATGTGTTGGAGGTCACCTATCTGGTTTTTTTTTTCAGTGTAAGATAAAGACCATGCCTACATATCACTCAAGCAAATCCCTCCCATTGTGTATGCCTGTGCAGTTCCAAAAAGAACACTTTCCTGCACGGAGAACAAATGCTATGTAGTATATTCATTCTAAACCCATTTAGAGAAAAGAATTATTTCTCCCAAAGAAGCAGTGAATCTGCGGAGATATAAAGTGCCACCTAAAATAAACGTAGATAAACAGAATATACAATATCACACAGAAACCTTGACTTCATATAGCTATGTTTAGACACTTTACAGTTTTTTCCAAGATCATTGGGTAGATACTTGCTTTATATTTAATAAGAATCCACTAATGGGGTATCCCTAAATTTAAGATATGGTCCATCTTAAGGGTAAGTTTTAAGTATCTATTTCTTACTAAATAAAAATAGCTTTTAGGGTGTGAGTTTTTCCCTTCAACTTAAAATTTAAAAACAAACAAGTAAAAGCAAACATCTTTTAAGCAGGCAAGTTTATTCTGGTGTCTTATTAAACATTAAATATTCCAAAAAATAGCTTTCTTCAAATTATTTCATCAAATACGTAGATGCTACTGAGTTTGCAAACACAGAGTGCTTATAAATATCACACAATTACTTGAGAAGTAACACTACTGAAATATGTAAATAAGCAACTGAAACCAAGTGACCTCACCTTCTATATATTCTTTCCATGACTTTATCTTACTCTTTAAAGACTAGCACTAAAAGATTTCCTAGCATATTACATTTAGCTGTGACGTTTGGCTGACGTTTTCCATTTCTTAAAAGCAACTTTGAAAAATAGGAATCTGTTAAAAGTTCTAGGTTCTGAATATCGTGTTTTGGATGTTGATATTAGCAGTATTTATGTACATGGTAGCTAGTTGAATCCAGTAGCAGGTTTCTTTGCAAGGTTGTTTTGTAATCACAGTACTTAATCACAGCATCTATCCAGTATCACCTTGATTAAAGTTCATTCCAAGTGTTTTAGGAATAAGCGGATAGGTGTGAAACATTAAGTGCTGGGATATGAATTGTGCACTTGGGAGAGAAGTATTTAAAATTTTCAGATCATTATTAATAGTAAGTATAGATGTTTAACCATAAGTTCCAGTTCTTTAATTGACCAGCTTTCAAGAAACTGTATAAAGGAATGTAGAGTCTTTGTAAATTTCTATTTACAAGGAAATTTATATTAACTAGTGTTGTCTAGAATTTAAGTAAATGATCTGGTTAATAAAAAGTTATGGTTTATTTGAAGCTGAGAAAAACTCTCATCTGATGGGAAGTTACCTTGTTTTCTAAAAGTGGTGTTACCTTTTTTCATAGTTGATAAAATATATACTTAATTACATTTCATATATACATTAAATGCATTTCAAAACAACAGTTTTCAAAGTTACTGTCTTGAAAAGCTAAAAAATAAATTTTTTACTTCTTAAATTAAGACTTCAAGGGGAATTAGTAATTATAAGGATGTTAATATGAGAGAATAAGAACCAAATAAAAAAAATTCATGTTTTTAAAAAATACAGTATGACCCAGTGTGGGAACAGGGAACTGGAAAATATTTTTAAAAGCATTTTTAGAAGTCCAATAACTGCATGGACACAGTGATAGACCAAAAATCACCCTTTGATTTATAGGACTTCTGGCTCCTACATTGTTGTGTTTTTTTTTAAATGAAGGAAAAAATAATTTAAAAGCATTAGTGATTCAAAAGTGCCCATTAATTAATATTTTTGAGTTGACACAATACTAGAAAGTAAGTGTTTTGCTGACTTGTTTACTCAATTATAGTTTACTCAATTATAGACAATAGCTATGATTTTCAAAACTAAGTTTTATACAAATTAATATAAATTGGCTTATGATTCTTAAAAGAATAACATGCAACATGCAGTGTGTGGGTTGCAAGCCGCTCATTTGGCTGTGCACTCTCTGGACCCCATGACTGATTGCAGGACCGCCGTTGTGATCTGAAACGTGAGATTCTAGCATAGATGAGGCCTCACTCTGCTGTCTGCTAATTTAGTCCTTACCTCAGGCTTTCCTGATTTCCAGGCCCAGAGTTGTGAGAGCTGTGTGGCACAGCTTGGGAAAGGTTTTTGTGAGGGAGAGATAGAGTTTTCAAAATAAAATATTGTAATCTTAGAATCAGCTGATGGGTACTATGCATTTCAAAATACAGTAAATTTACACTGATGCAAACTTTGTTTTGCGTTAAGGACACACTTTCATATGCAATTTTAAACATCTCATTCTAAAAATTCAATATTCATGGGAGGAATCACATTTTATAAGTCTTTTAAAAGTTTGGAGAGGAAACCAGACTAATCCTCCTTTAGAAGTAAGTTAATCAGGTACTATAATGTTTATTATTAAAACCATTTTTGGATAGGGGAAAAAGGAAAGCAAAAAGACTATACTTAAAGTTGCAGATACTACTTCCAAATTTGTAGTATTTTTCTCAAATCTTCCTAGAAAAAGATTACTCTAATAAACTACTGATAAATAATACTCAGGTCAGTGTTTTCTGTTTCAGTTTAATGCATTTTGCTTTGTTTTCTAGGAAGATGGGAAATAGAAGCGCTAAAAGAAAACCAGGTACCTGGTGACAGAGGATTGGTATTGAAATCTAGAGCAAGACATCATGCAATATCGGCTATGTTAGCAAAATCCTTTATATTTGCTGATAAACCTTTGGTAGTTCAGTAAGTTTATGTTTTTGGATACTTTTTCTGATACTTTTTCCATGTTAGTTTGATATAGTTTGACATCTAAATATAGCTTGGATTTTGAAGTACAGATGCATATGTACATAGGTTTTCAACGAAAAACAGACTGATGATAAAATTATATAATATATCCTTTAAAACATACAATTCTGTCACTGGAAACTATATAGTGCACAGTTAGAGCACCATTTTTAACTCTTAAAGTTGCTTGCTATTGAGATATTACTATCAGTATATCCTGAATGGATCCACAAGTGTTGCTGTTAAACCAGTTGTAAGACTTAAAGGCAGAGGGTTAGGATGGAGTTCAGTGATAAAACACCTTCCTAATAGGCACAAGTCTCTGTGTTTGATACCTAGCACTGCATACGCGCGCGCGCACACACACACACACACACAAATTTAAAGGGAGAAATTTTATTTTAAAAGGGAAATGTGTAACATAGCTCAATATCTACTCTTTTAAAAGTTTAATGTTGTTACAGACATTTCTCTTCTCCCAGCATTGACCCAGAAGTAGTGATGTTGCTGGCATGCGTACTATTACAAAATCGAGTATAAATTGCTCAAGCTGATTTCAGCTATACTGCTATGAAACCAAATAAATGTATGCAAGCGTAATAAAAAGACTCATAGCATTCAAATCACAAAGAGAGGAAACCATATAGATGTTACTGTCTGCTTTATATCAGAAATTGTTACTCTCCAAAGTTAGTTTAGTCATACATACATCTTTCTGTCTCTCCAGATCGCCTTCAGTTCTTTAATTTGTTAAAAATGTTCTTACCTGGTATACTAAAACACTGTCTTATATTTTAGAGGTTTTTGAAAATATAGCATTTGGTATAATTGGCTTAATCTATATTCAGTAATTTCAGTTACTTTAAAATACATCAAAGAGGATATGACCTTTATTATTTGAGCAAATTAAAAATTTTGTTACAGCTGCCTCCTTGTTAGTATTTATCATTATTCAGGATTAGACTTTTTTAAAATTTCCTCAAGAATTTGCAGTTAATCTTTTTTTTTTTTGAAACTTAAGTGTATATAATATTACTTTCTATTTTGGCCATTCATGATAACAGGTAAAGAAAGTGATATACAATTAAATTTCTCTAGGGTAAAATAAATCAAAGTTAGTATTTTTAGTATGAGTCACTAGTAGGCTAATAATAAAACAGTATTTTGCAAAATTAGAAGCAAAGATTAGGGGCAAGGGTATAACTCAGCAGCACAAGCCCCTGCCAGGCAAGCGCAAGGTCCTGAGTTCAATTCTTGGTAAAAAAAAAAAAAACAAATAAAAACAAAAAATAAAAAGAAACAAAGATTACAATATAAGTATAAAAATTTACTTTAACAGTTGAGATATAATAATCCCAAAAAATAAAAGCTCCAACAATTAAATATCAATTTTTCATATGCATAAAAATAATTCAAAGAAGGAAAGTGTCTTCTAATAATGATAAATTCAAATGGGCTAAGTAAAATGAAAAGTACTACAAATAATCTGGATTTACGATATATCTGGCTTCCAAGGTGATTTTCCCAATTGTGCACATGTTAATGTAAGGTTAAGCATGCATCATCTGAAACCTAGAATGCTCTGGAATTTGAAACCTTTTTTTCAGCCTCTTTTATATGCAACAATTTTGTAATCTTTTTTTCCTGTTCAATATGTTTCTAAAAATTCAACTTAAATTTTTATAATTACACATATTTATAGGGCACAGTGATAATTCAGTATATGTATCCATATGTAATGATCAACTCTTGGTAATTAGCCTTTCTGTCTTGTTAAACATTTATCATTTTTTTGTGTTGGGAACCCTTGAACTCCTCTCTTCTAGTTCTTCATAAAATACATAGTAAATTGTTGTAAAGTGTGATCACCCTCTTAGGCTATCGGATGCTAGAGCTTATTTCTCTGTATTTGGTACCTGTTATCCAGCAACCCTCTAGCTCCTCTCCACCCTTTCTAGCCTGTACTTTTCTATGCCATCAACACTGTAGCTTTTGAATATAAGTAAGAACAGACAGTGTTTGTCTTTTTTGTGCAAGGCTTACTTTACTTGATATAATGAAGTCTCCAGTTCCATCCATATTGTCACAGTGATAGAATTTCGTTCCTTTTTGACTGAATTATGTATATATAGCACATTGACTTTATCCATGTATCTAATGAGGCGCACCTCAGTTGATTCTCAGGTTGTCACTTCACTCCGTTGTTTCCTTTGCTGTGCAGAAGTATCTTAGTCTCATATAATCCCATGTGCCTATTTGTGCCTGTTCTGGGGTCTTATTCAAGTCATTGCTTCAGTGTCTCTGAGTATTTCCCTATGTTTTATTCTAGTAGTATCAGAGTTTCATATCTTACATTTTTGTCTTGGATACATTTTGAGTTGATCTTGAGTTAATATGGTGAAAAATGAGGGTCTAGTTTCATTCTTCTGCCTATGAATATCCAGCACTGCTTTTCAAATTTTGTAAGGTATATGTGTCAAGAAATTACTAATTTCCTTTAGGTTTTCAAATTGGTTGGTCTGCAGTTGTTTTTAATATTCCACGATGATCCTTTATATTCTGGGGTATCAAGTGTCTCGTTCCAGATTTTTGTTTCTAGATTATGTACTTCTATGAAGAACCTAATAGGTATTTTGCCTTCGGTGTTTTGCTTTTGCTTGAATCCATAGATTGTTTTGGGTAGTATGTACATTTTAGCAATATTAATTCTTCTAATCCATAAACATAGGATGTCTTTCATCTTTTTATGTCCTCTTTGATATCTTTTATCTGTGTTTGTAATTTTTGTTGTAGGTAAATTTATTCCTAGGTAATTTGTTTTATTTTTGGGGCTATTGTAAATGAGATTTCTTTCAGCAAGTTCTTTATTCATATTTAAAAATCTGTTGATTTTTGTGTGTTTTCATATATTGCAGCCTTATTGAGTTTATCAGTTTGAACAGACTTTTGGTAGAGTCTTAGGTTTTTATATATATAACATCATGCTACCTACAAATAGGGATACTGTTGTTTCCTCTTTTCCTGTCTGGGTGATCTTGGTTTTTTTCCTTTCTCTCTTTTTCGAGACAGTCTCGCTGTGTAGTGCAGGCTGGCCTTGAACTCATGACAGTCCTTCTGCCCCAGTCTCCCACATGCTGGGATTACAGACGTGTGCCACCATGCCCTGCTTTTATTTCTCTATCTTGACTAATGGCTCTGGTTAATACTTCCATTGCTATATTGAATGATAATACTGGAAGTGTCTTGTTCCAGATTTTTGTTTCTAGATATTTTCCCCATTAAGTATGATATTAGCTGTGGTATTGTCATACATAGCTTTTATAATGTTGTGGTATATATCTTTTATACCTGATTTTTTGAGAATATTTATCAAAAAGAGGTCACTATTATTGAATACTTTTTTTTACATCTACGGATATGATCATACAGTTTTTGTCCTTCACTCTGTTTATGTACTGTATGATACTTATTGATGTGTGTATGTTGACTTATCCTTTCATCCCTGGGAGGAATCACATCTGATGATAGTGCATGATCTTTTCATTATGTTGTTGAATTCAATTTGGTAATATTTTGTTGAGAAATTTTAGCAGGCATACTGGTCTATAGTTTTCTTTTCGTGTGTACATCTGTCTGGCTATAATATTAGGTTAATGCCAACTTCATAGAATTCTTTTGGAAGAATTCCCTCTTTCAATTTTTATGCAGTAATTTGAGATGATTTTGGCGTCATTCTTTAAAAGTTTGGTAAAATTCAGCAGTGAAGCCGTGGATCTGCTTATTACTGTTTTGTTCGGGTTGTCAATATCTTTTTTTTTGGATACTGGGGATTGAACTCATGAATGACCTCATGCTTGCCAGGCAGGCGCTTATGCCACTAAGCTAAATCCCCAGTCCAGGTTGTCAGCATCTTCATGGTTCAAATTTTGTAAGGTATATGTGTCAAGAAATTACTAATTTCCTTTAGGTTTTCAAATTGGTTGGTCTGCAGTTGTTTTTAATATTCCACGATGATCCTTTATATTCTGGGGTATCCGTTATAAAGGCTCCAATGTCTCTTTTTCAGCTCTAATTTTACTTACCTAGGTCTTTGTTATTGTTACTGTTGTTGTCATCATTATTAGTGTTCGTCTAGCTAAAATTTGTTAATTTTATTTTTTTAAAGGACTTTGTTTCACTGCTCACTTATATAAATTTTTAATCTTTATCTTACATCTGCTCTGCTCTTTATTATTTCTTCTACTAATTTTGGATTTGTTTTTGTTTTTCTAGTTCTACGAGATACAGTGGTAGGTTATTGATTTGAGCTGTTTCTGTGTGTATGATGTGCGCACTTGTTGTTATACGTTTCTCTCAGCACTGCTTTTTAAAGTTTGGGCATGTTGTGTTTCCATTTTCATTTGTTTCAAGATATTTTTACATTTTTCTTTTGGCTTCTTTATTGACCGATTGATTGTTCAAGAGCCTGTTGTTAAGTTTCTGTGTATTTTTAAAATTTGTAAAAACATAATTTCTACTCTCATTTTGCTGATTTCCAGCTCAGGGCAGGTGTGCTGGGGCATCCCTGGCTGAAGGACAGGGTGTCACCAGTGTCCAAGGTTCTACCCCTTTGGATGGGCATTGGGCAAGTCAGGTGCTCAGGGCGGTCTGCCTAGAGCAGGCTTCGTGGGTAGAGCCACACACCTCTGTGGGCCCACAGATGGGCAGGATGTCATGATGGCAGCAGTCCAGGTAGGGGAGGGCAGAGTGTGAGCGGGGCTCTTCTTGGGGTATTGCAGTGGTGGGATTCTCTGCAGGTTTCCTAAACTGGTCCTGGCCTGGGAAGGCTGCAGACATCTCCAGCAGCAGTAATTCAGGTGTCCCCTGCAGTAGTGAGCACTAGTGAGACCCTCTGCTCACTTACCCCCACCATGTGAGTCCCTTTTGGCTTATGGCTCATCGCAGCTGGGAATACTAGGGGGCAGATGATGATGATGATGGTGGTGGTGGTGAGCCTGTTTCCCTTCTTTAGGAGACTCTCCTGGGTCTCTGCTCCTCAGCATCGTTGCCACATCCTATGACACCCCCAATCTTCCCCATCTAACACTTCTGAGAAGTAGCAGTTATTTTTTCTTTCTTTGCCCCCTCACCTAGTTTTTTGTTTGTTTTGTTTTGTTTTGTTTTGTTTTGTTTTGTTTTGCTTTGCTTTTGGTGGCGGGAGAAGCTCACTAGGCACCTCTAGTCAGCTGACTTGCTCTGAAATCGAAAACCTTTTGAGTACCAACATGACTCTCAGAAAGTTTTGGATTTTGGAGCATTTCAGATTTCAGATTTTTGGTTTAGGAACACTCAACAGATAATCTACAAAATATTACAAAATCCAAAAAATTCCAAAATCTGATGTTCAGGCCCCAAGCACTTCAGATAAAGGATATTCAGCCTGTATATATGATGTGATTATACAAATTTTGAAACCTAAAAGTATCCTACATTGAGATACAAAGAGTATTAGCCCATTAAAATTTTTGACAGATTCTATGGATAAAAACTTCAATGCTGTGTTTCCCAAATATGTTTGACCATATAACTTTATTTTTCCTCTTAACAATAATTAGCGTTTCATAGAATACGATGGGAAATGATACTGCAAAGAAATTAGGGTTAACACATTTACTCTGCATACATTCTCAGCTTCTCTACAATTTGAAGGCTAGCAGCAGTCAAGTGTATGATATATATTTGCTGATTCTTTGATTCATTGTGTATTATTTATACTAGTCACAAGTTAATGTTTTGAAAACTTTGAAAGTTTGTAGTGTAAGAAATGGACAAAGGTTTTAATCAAAGCATAATAGGACAGCAAAGCTATGTTTACACTTAAAGAACCAATTTACAAACTTGCTTTTTAGTTTCTACCTTTTTTACAGAACCCTTTGTCCTTAAATCATCTATAATCGGTATCTCATTTTATTTTTCCTAAAAATAGTGACCTTTAAGTCACATCATGTCCTTTGTCTTCTGCATTGTAGTCTTCAAAAACATAAGTTTCATGAAAAAATTTGTCAGCTGTTTGTTTAAAATAAAAGGTAAGACTTCGAAACTTGTTTTTATTCTAAAAATAAGTTTAAAAAAAGTCTGTTGTGATCATAACAAAAGTAAATGCTTGTTATTCGGCATGATATCTTTCGATCATTTTAATAGTCCTGTAAGGGATAAGTTTGCGTGGTGTTCGCATATTATAGGTGAGCAAATAGAGCATAAAAACTTGTGCTTCCTAGACTAAGTGGCAGAATCAAGAATAGCTTCTGTCAGTCGATGTCAAAAGTATATGTTAACTGAGCACCGCCATTGTGTACCTGTAATCCTAGCCATTCCGGAGGCTGAAATAGGAAAATCACTTAAGCCCATTAATCTGGGGCCAGCCTAGGCAACAGAGAGACCTTATCTCAAAAAAAAAAAATGTTACTAGTTGTTATTTTAGACAGCTTGAGAAATAAAGCATATTAGAAGTACAGGGAGAATCATCTTGCAAGTCAGAAATAATCGCTTGAGTTTTTGCTGTTTCTTCTGTTATTTTTAATACAAAATATACATAACTAACTTAATCCAAACTGAAAATTGTGTATGCTATTATTTTTCATCTTCTTGTCACCGAAGTTTCTTCGGAAATACTTAAAACTGCAGTCCTTTATTAGATTGTCACTATTTTCTGTTGCTTGTTTTTCATCTTTTTGTTTTAATCCATTTAACAAAATCGTATGTTAATCTTTACTGTTTTCAGAGCTGTTTTCTCATTGATTTGTGTCACATATAATTTATCAATTTATCAGAAATCTCTTTTATGTCTCATTGTCCTAGTAAAGCTATTTTCTTAAAATACAAATTAAAAAAACTGTCAAGAGTTATGCTACACTGTAAACCCATGAGATGACTCTCAGTTTACTTTTTTAAGCTGTTGTACTAAACAGCTAAAAGTTCTCATATTTCCTGGCTGTTTAGGTCTGAAATACTCTTAAGATTACAAAGTATCTTTGCTGGAGCTAATTAAGTATACAGTTTGTTAAAGTGTCCTAGGTATAGCTGAACTAGAAGACGAATTAGATATCTAAGATCATCAACAATTTCTTAGAAGTATGTTGTAGGTGTGGTCCTTCTGACTTTTGTTTTTTCACTTATACATAATGCTTTTGCCTTACCAGAATTTGAGTTTCCTATTAAATTTTAAGTCAAAGTCTCTCATTTTTAATTTAACAATTTTTGATGGAAAAAATATTTAACTAAATAGGTTGGCTTTTCTGCAGTTGATTGTAATCATTGTTTTAAATATCTTAACATGCCTTGTATTGCAGTACTAAAAAAAACATTTTTGCTTATTTCCTATAGGTTATGTATATGCCTCATGTGAACTTTCTAGTGATATAAAACATTTATATTTAAATGACTTGAGAATAATGCATTGGATTTTCAAGAGCAATTAGTAATTTTTATTTATCAGCAGTATGATTCTTTTCCTCTTCATTTAGATATGAAGTAAATTTTCAAGATGGTATTGATTGTGGAGGTGCATACATTAAACTCCTAGCAGACACTGATGATTTGATTCTGGTATGATATTTTAATATTTAAGAAAACCTTATTAAATTAGTATTTTTAAGGATTAATTCTCACAATTAAAAATTTTATTTTTAACTGAAATTGGAAAGAACTTTGAATGTCTTTTCCAACATGAGATTATATAGCTTTCACAATTTGCTTATTAGTTTCATATAAAGCTAGGTTACTGGAAGGCATTAGTTTTGTAATCTTGAGCAAAATAAAATCTCTACCCCATCTATAAATTTAATAATGACATGGTGCTTATAAATGCTTTTGAAATATCCATTTAGAGTTCTTTATAAAATAAGAATCGTAAGTTTATTTCGAGAGGTAAGATAACCAGAGTGACCAGAGAACCAGATAAAAAGGTGAGCCAGTTCAGGCATTGGCAGCCCATAGAAAATAATTTTTTAAAAATTTCATGATAAAGTAACCTTATAATTCTAAAGATTATATAAAGACCATTTGAAGGTTAGAGACATTTACAGCATTCTCCTGTAGTAGACTGTGTCAGGTTTTGGCATATAACAGAAATTAAATAAATGTCAGTGAGATACTTTTCTGATTGCACAACTATGCATAAGCTATGAAATGTGGATCAAAGTCTTTGTGTACTACTTATATTTAGGATCCAGTAAAAGGGAAGCCACTTGTGTTGAAGTTCTTGTTTTAGATGTAAGAAATGATCACCTGAACTTAGGATGACAAAAGAATTTAATGCCAAACATTTCTTTAAGAACTAGATCTGATTAACTTAACCCCCAGAGAAATCTTATAGGTAAACACTATTCTCTCCATACTTTGGAGGTAATGAAATGGTGACACAGAGAGGTTAAAATTTTACATAGGGCCACATACAGCTAGTTTAAGTGGCAGTGCTCACATTTGGACTTCAGTATCTCAAGTCCAGACCCCACACTCTTACGCCCTATTCCATGTCAAATATAGAGAAATTGCTACCTAAACAGGGCTTGGGTCACTGCATCTACTTTTGTGTCTGAATCTCTTCATTTTGTACACAAAAGAGTAATTTTCTGGTGTCTTCCTGAATAATAATAATAATCAATTTAGTTTAAGGTAATAAATATGCTTTCTTCTAATGCTTCTCAAGGTACTTACAGATTAATATAAGGTAAATAAAGGTTTTTATAATGTTGTTAAGGTAATTTCAGCATCTGTGGGTTCAGGAAGGAAGTAGTGTATTTTTCAAAAAATTTTTTTTGAAATAAAATTTGTCATTTTCTTCACATCCTTTATTGTCACTTGTGTTAAATAGGTATTTGATAAATTAGCATTTAATACATTTTGTAAACTCTAACCAATTGGGTAGACTAGAGAAATTAAATATTCTGTAATTCAGGACTAATACCTGCACTCTCTCTTTAAAGGAAAACTTTTATGATAAAACACCTTATACCATTATGTTTGGACCAGATAAATGCGGAGAAGATTATCAACTTCATTTTATCTTCAGACATAGACATCCTAAAACTGGAGTTTTCGAAGAGAAACGTGCCAAACCTCCAAATGTAGACCTTAAAAAATTCTTTACAGACAAGAAGACTCATCTTTATACACTTGGTATATTCTTTTAATTAATTAATTCATTCATTCATTCAAAAATATTTGCTGACTACAAGTATATTCATGGCACCTGCTTTGGAAGAAAATAAATATACTTCTACTTTGAAGTTTTTTTTTTGGAAAGTAAGATGTACGTAATGATAGCACAGGTAGAAAATAAAGTGCCAGGTGGGAGACACAGGTGAGGTAGAGTTAAGAGTTTAAAGGCAATGTTACTTTCAGCTCGGACACTAGGAGAAGACTAGCAAAGATTGTATTTGAACTTGTCTTCAAGTGCAGATGAAATGTGGGCGATAGGAGGGGAAAGGACATATTAGGCACTGTGACCCTGGTGCTATAAGAAGAGGACACTAGAAAATCAAGTTACAGAAGAGGTGGTACTGATTTCCAGGCAGGAGTGTTAGACTTTGTCCTGTAGGCAGTTGAGGTCATTGTGCGGTCCCACCTCGTGGTGGTCACAGCACAGGCCTAATCCTAAAAGGAAAAGCATTGAGCTACTGTATGCTAACACCCAGAGCTTGACTTCAGTAGCTGAGAGGTTGCGAAGCTCTGGGAGAGAAGAGCACCACAAGGGTGGTTTCTCCTGTTCCCCAGTACCCGCGTTCACAGGGCTCAAGTCTACACTTAACAGCACAGCTGTGCGAGCCTGGCAGGACGTTACGAGCTGGCTCTCCTTTTCTCAGGTTTCAGTTCTACCCAGGATTAAGTCACTTCTGTTTTCTTTCCAAAGGCTGCAGTTACAGAAACATTTTATTTTTCCAGTCAGTGCCCAATTTTATCTTTAAACATAGCTATGACATAAAAAATTTGTTTCTGAAATAATTGGAGAGTAATGCTAGACATTTTAGGAAACACAAACTGGAAATACTAAGAAATCATAACTGGAAAAAAACTAATTTGACTGTTAAACCTGATCAAAAGCAAATTAGTGGTATACAGTACATCAGAGGCTGTAAGAGGTGTCCAACCTTTGAAACAAAAATTCCACTGTCAACAGTTTGTCCAAAGAAAATAATCCAGAAGATGATCTATGTTGAAGATAATACTGCATGATACAAGGATAACTATGAACACTTAGTCACAGGGAAATACTTATACAGGTTGATTATATTTTATTTGAATATCCAGAATGCTCCAAAAGCCAAACTTTTTGAGTTTTCTGGTTGGCATTCAAA
The DNA here is from genome assembly GCA_004365215.1 of Cuniculus paca. Classification (NCBI taxonomy): domain Eukaryota; kingdom Metazoa; phylum Chordata; class Mammalia; order Rodentia; family Cuniculidae; genus Cuniculus; species Cuniculus paca. The sequence goes on from RJWT010000354.1 coordinate 19,689, forward strand.
AAAAACTTTATAGAGTGCTGGGCTTGGAGGCCCACACCTATAATTTCAGCACTTGGGAGGCGAAGGCCAGAGGATTGCTGTGAGTTCATGGCCGACCTGGACTATATAGTTCAAGGCCATCTGGACTGCACAGTGAGACCCTGTCTCAAAATAAATTTTTTTTTCAGAGTATTTCAGATTTCTAAATTAGGAATGCTCCACCAACGAGGTCTTTGCAAGTATCCCAAATGTGAAAAATACTGAAATCAAACAGTTCTGGTCCCGTGCATTTTGCAAAATAAATTCCTCAACCTCTGATATTAAAATGGAGAAAGTGAGACTCAATTTGTAGGTGTATTATGGTTGTTACTAGGGAAATTAAGTGGGCAAATGGGAAAAAGCTTGAAAAAAAATAATTTCCCTTAATGAGTTGCTCTGTAGTAGACACTTTGTTTGGAACCATCATGTGAGCTGGGCAATGGTCTCTGTTGTCTTGCCTTACTCGAGTAAGTAGGACACCCTAGAAAGCGAACTAGTAGGGCTGAAACTCCAATTCAAGTCTGACTTGCTTTCACAAAAACTGATCCTTGTGCTAGGGATATTAAATTAATTTTTTTTAAAAATCTGTAATATGTTTTATAATATTATATAGTTTTGAAAAGAAACTGAAGGGTACCTTTATAAACTTTATACAATCTGAAGCTTTTAATTGTAGAGTCATTTGAAATATTTAATTCATTTTCTAGGTGGCAATTGTTTTTGCCAAAGATTTCGAGTGAAGATTTTTCTTTACGTATGCATATCTGCCATACATATTTTAACTGTAGGTATCAAAAACCAATTTCAGTTGCAAAATTTATTGCAAGAACTTTTTCAAGGTTTTTCTTGAGGAATGCCTTTTATTGAATTGAAAAGAATGAGCTACTTTTTTTTTCTTATTCTAGGCTTGCTTCAATCTTGACTTTTCCCCTTCAGCTGAGTTTTATAATCTCAGCTTTAAAAATAAATAGTAGAAAAAATAAAATAAAATAAAAAATAAATAGTAGATAAAAGAGAAAGGAGAAAATACTGAGTGTGGGTTTGCATTATTTGGATTTGTGTATAAATTGCATTACTTGGTTTTGATCTGAATAATTCGTCATTTTTGTGACTGAAACCTCTGGAGATTGTTAGTACTTCCGAGCTGTTTCTTTAGAAAGTGCTCGCAACCCACTTCACTCGCTAAGTCAGGATGATTCTGACAGCTCCTGCTTTTTTGAAACCAAAGGTTAAGCAGCTGTTTTCATCATCATCCTTTTCCAAGACCTAAATTTTACCTAGGAGGAAGAGAGATCTTTTGTGTGTGTGTGTGTGTGTGTGTGTGTGTGTGTGTGATTACAAAGAATAAGGAGTCCTTCACAAAATTTTTGACAGGGGAACATTCAGGAGGTTAGAATTTTCCTGGAAACGTGGTAAGTATAAGTTTGAATATTTTAAATTATCCTTAAGACATTTTATGCTGCAGTCATTGAATTTGAAATGCCATTAAGTCTTATCTTTAAAGGTCTCTGAAATGATAGTAACGTGTCAGTGTTAATTTCCTGATTTTGGTGGCTGGGTTGGGTTTATTTAGGAGAATGTCCTTATTTGTAAAAATTATTTGTTAAAACATTCCGAGGTGGTATGTATAAAGTCAGTAATGTACTCAAGTGGTTCTTTACAGTGTACTTACAACTTTGTAAATTTGAGATTGTTTTTAAAAATTTAAAGATCTCAAAGAAGTCAGGCATGGAGACTCACGCCTATAGTCTCAGCTACTCACGAAGCTGAGACAGGAAGATCACAAGTTTGAGGATATATGGTAGACAACGTAGCGAGACTGTGTCTCAAAATAAAAAGTAAAAAGGGTTGAAGATGTAGCTCAGTGATAGAGTGCTTACCTAGCATGTGCAAGGCCGTAGGTCCAATCCCCAGTGCTGCCAAAAATAATAATAATAATAATAATAATAATAATAATAATAATAAAATAATTTAAAAAATAAAAATCAAACCCTGGGCTATGTCATTGTTCCAGACAGACTGGCCATGAGTCCCAGACAGAGTAAACTACTGGATCTTTCCTATCTGAGGTGTAATGGAGGGTTTTATTGTTAAAAATGCAATTTAAGACCAAATAAAATCTTTATTTTAGGAAGTCTCATATCTAGAAACTTCACCATATTTTGATTTATTTCATCCAATTTTTCTCTATTTCTGGTTGAAAGAAAATTTTGCCCATGAAGCTTAGGCAGTTTTATTATTTAGAAGATTAAGATAAACGGTCTATGAAAATAAGTATAAAATATGTGTTTTTTAGTAATGAATCCAGATGACACATTTGAAATATTAATTGATCAAATAGTTGTAAACAAAGGAAATCTTTTAGAAGATGTAGTTCCTCCTGTCAATCCTCCCAGAGAAATTGATGATCCTAATGATAGAAAACCTGATGAATGGGACGAAAGACTAAAGATCCCTGATCCTACTGCCGTCAAGCCAGAAGACTGGTAAGCAAAGGATTTTGTTGCCAAGTATTATCTTCGTATTTGGAATAAGTAATGACACATAACATATAAGTGAAGTTTACAACCAGTGTAAACTTCTGATTTTAAAGATCCCAAAATCCCCCACTTTTAAAATCAGAACTTCTTATTTTGACTCTTTTATGGGAAATACTTTTCTAAAATGGATTTCGTGCTTTCCTACCTTTAAATTTTTACTTTAGTTAATATTTTTATTTTGTTGCATGTTGTAATATGTGTTTATTAAGTTTTTTATGGTCTCGATGGTATAGGGAAAAATTCGTGAGTCTACCACACCAACACCTTAATTTTTAATTTCAAATTTGTTTGTTTGGTTCTTTATCGAATGTGTGTGAATATTTTACATAGTTGCAAGTCTTTTTCAGTTAATACTTTCTTGGCTTTAAAATAGACATGTCTTCAGCATTCTGTAAAACTGTAGGACTCAAATACCAGTATGCTTGAGCATAAGATTTTCACTCGCTGAATATTTGTGTTGTTACCATTCTACAGAATCATGAATATTTTTCTTAAATGTATTCATTTCCAGAGTTCCTGTAACGAGTTTAGATGGTGAGAGATACCTGTATATCTCTCCATTTGCTAAGGTATTCTTTGTCCTTCAAAAATGTTTTGTAATTTCCCCATAAAGATCATACTACCTTTATTCCTAGGAATCTTTGTCTTTTTTCCCCTGCTGATTTGGGTAACTCTTTGTTACCATATGGCTAAGTAGCTTCTGCTTTTTGTATTTAACCCATCCTATTAATTATCTATTATTGTGCAACAGATTGCCCCAAAACTCAGCAGCTGAAGACAAAAGGTATTTACTATCTCACCTGATTTCCGGGAGCCAGGAGTCTGGGCTGAGGGGCCCTGGCTGTGGCCCAGGATGTCTCCCAAGGGTGCCCCTGTGCCATCAACCAGAGCAGAGGTCCACTTCCAAACTGGCTCATGTGGCTGATGCCGGGAAGTGCCACACCTCCCTGCCACGGCCTCTCTCTCGGTCTGCTTGTCAAGCAGACTGCTTCCCCAGATGGAGGGATCTAAGAGGAGGAGAGGGGAACCGCAGGAATTGCGGGGTCTCTTAGAACCTGAGCCAGAAGTAATGCACTGTCACTTGAGTTGCACTGTTTGTCACATTGCCCACACCTGGTATAACTGAGAGGGGGCCATACAAGGGTTTGATTCTGAGTACTCAGAGTAAACAGCTCTGCTCTCAGTTTACTGAGTCCCTCTGTGATTGGGTGTTGGGTTTTGTACTCATAAAATACTTTTTGTACATTTATTAAGATTACTCTGAGTTTTCTTCCTTATTTATGTAGTATAGTGAATTATAGTGATAGCTTTTTTGATGCTGAAATAACCTTAATAATAATAATATCCTTTTTGTGTTCTCTGAGTTCTAGAATATTTTTTCCTTGTCAGACTCATTCACATATAATTTTCACGCAGTTGAGTTCATTTTAGATATGCAATTTAGGATTTTTGATGAACATAGACAGTGATGTGGCCACCTCCACAATCAGTCTCCAGCATTGTCCTCATCCCCAAAAGTCCTCTCATATCCTTTTGTAATTCATTCTTTCCTCCTGCCCTTAACCCTGTAACCAGTGATCTGATTTCTTCCCTATAGTTTTGCCTTTTCCAAAATATATTAAGTGGAATCATACTGTAAATGGTTTTTACTTTTACAGTATTTCACTTAGAATAGAGATTTTGAGATGCATTTGGTGTTTATGCCCCAGTAATTAGTTTTGTTTTATTGGTAAATAGCATTCATTTATGGGGATGTTTCACAATTTGTTTATCCAATCATATGTGGATGCTAATTTTGTGATTTGCGGTTTTGTTCAATTACATATAAATTTATGTTACACATTTTTAGATGGGACTTTGTGTCAAATTTTCTCTTTTAGGCGGTAAATACCTAGGACTGGATTGCTTGATTGTACAGGAAAAGCATGTTTAAATTTATGGGAAACTGCCAAAGTTTTCTAGAGGGCTGTACCATTTTGCATTTGCACCAGCACTGTGTAAACTTTCAGTTGCTGAACATTTAGTGGATTTGATATGGTATGTTTTTATTCTTGTTTTGGCTATTCCAAAAGGTCAGGGTAAAAATTTTTTATATTCTGGATAAAGACTTTGTTAGTTACCTGTTGGTGTGTAACAGTACCCAAAATGTGGTGACTTCAAACAGCATCATTTTCTCACAGTTTCGGAGTGAGGAATCTGAGTGCAGCTTTGCTGGGGTCACTGGCTCTTTGTCCCACAAGGGTACGCTTACAGCATCAGCCAAAACTGTAGTTACCTTAGGGCTCCACTGTTGGCAGATCCACTTTCAGTCTCACTCAGGAGGTTTTCAGCAAGCCGCAGTTCCTTGAGGAACTGAATTGTTGGACCCAGGGCCTCAGTTCCTTGGTGAGTAATGGCCAGCATCTTGCCACATTGCAGAGTTCCTTGCAGTGCAGGCCTTTCTATAGAGTCACCCACACCACACCTGCTCACTTGAGCAGGTGGAGTGGAGGAGAGGAGAAAGAGAGATTGTGACAAAGACATAAATCACAGTCTATACGGAGTTAGCAGTGTCCTTCAAATACTCCTGTTTGCCAAGGCCCACAGTTGTGACTTATTTTGGAAGTCCTTTGGAAATATAATCAAGTTAAGAGGAGGTCATATTGGTGGGCCTGTAGGTCGTCAGTCTGATACAACTGAGCTAACAGGAGGGGCATTTAGACAGAGACACACAAGGAGAATACTGGGTGACAAAAGAGGCAGAGGTTGAAATGGTGCGCATACAAATCGGACTAGCAAGGGTTGCCAGCAGCCAGCAGGGTGAGCAGAAGCAAAGAAGGCTCGATCCTTCCCCAGCGTCTTTACAGACAGCGTGGTCCTGCCAACAACCTTGACTTTGGATTTAGCCTCCACAACTGTCAGAGAAAATTTCTGTCAGTAGAAACCACCTCGTCTGTGGCAACTATTTTGGCAGTCTCAAGAAGGCAATGCATATCTTTTCTAATTTAAACTTGGAAGAAACACCCCTAGTCTCTGTTCAGTGATAGAGAATTATTCGGTCCTACCCACACTTGAGAGGAAGGATTTTCTTTATGTTTGAAGAACTTGCCTTCGCGTTATGAATCAGGAGGTGGCAGGGATCCTTGGAAAACTGTTTCGGACGCTGCCTCTTTCAGGCACGGATGACTCCTGAGCCTCACCTTCACCACTAACTCTTGGAGGCCCTGAAGCAGAGGGTCCGGCTAACTTGAGCCCAGATTCTGACAAACTGAAATCATGGATGTTGAAGTCCCTAATGTACGGTCATTGGTGACCCAGCAGCAGGCAGTTAATACAGATGTGTTGTAGGTAGGTCGTTCTTCCCAGTCTATGGCTTGGCTTAATTTTCTATATAGTAGATGTTTCAGATTTTTGTGGAGTTCAGTGTACTGATACCTGTTTTTTGATTATTCATGACTCTTGTGGTCTTACCTAAATAATTTTTGCCTAACTGAAGGCCACAAAGGTTTTCTTTGTTTTTCTACTAGGCAGTTTTCACTAAAACTCTGTCCTGAGTTACTTGCTTTAGATAGTATGAGGTATACACCAAGACACATTTTTAAAAATATGGATGTCTAGTTTTCCTAGCATCTCTTATCCATTTAATGTCTATAACAATATGCGCTGATGTCCTGACTTTTATTTCCGATGTGGTAATTTGTGTTTTTTATTGGTACGTGGAAGTTCATCATCAGTTTTATACAAACTAGCCTTTGTATTAGTTTTTCCTCCTCTATTGATCTTTTTCCACTTCATTGTTTCTATTCTTTCACAGGACTTTGTTCTCTTTTTCTGCCTTATTTGGGTTAAAAAAAATCTTTCTTTTCTAAAGTAAATAGCTATAAGTTTACTCTTAAGCGCTGCCTTTATGTTCCCCAAATATGTTATTTACAATTCCATTCAGTTCAGACTGTTTTCTAATTCCTCTGGTGGTTTCTTTTTTGGTCCACCTGCTTTTAATGTGTTATGTTTTAATACATTATTTATGGACTTATCTGATAAGATTTTCATTTTGAGTCCCAGCATTATATATTTTGTTTTGTTTTTTGAGACAAGGTTTCACTATGTAGTTCAGGTTGGCCTTGTACAATACATGTAGCCCAGGCGACCTTAAACTCGAGGTGATCCTCGGGCTTCAGCCTCCCGCGGGCTGGGATTACAAGTGTGTGTCACCGCGCTCCACTGTGGTCAGAAAATAGTCTCCAAATGTCAAGCCACATTAGTCTGGTTGATAATATGGTTCCAGGCTTCTGTATTGTTACTGTTTTTCAATTGGTTCTTTTACCCAAAAACTATTAAAATCTTCAGCAGCAATTGTGGGTTCGTCTTTACTTTTGTCAGTTTTTGCTTCTTGTATTTCAGAGATCTGTTAGTAGATCCATTTGCAATATTTCATAACCTTTTGAAGAACTGGCCCCCTTCATTATTATAAAATGTTTCTGTCTTAGTTGCTTTTTTTCCCGTTGTTGAGACAAAATACTTGACGCCCAAAGTGAAGGAAGGAGAGGTTTATTTCTAACAGTTTTGGGGGTTTCAGTTCATACTGAGCTATTTCTAAGGCAGGGTGGTGTGGCTGAGGGGCAGCCGGGCTGCAAAACGCGCAAAAAGGGAAAAACACGCCCCCATTCCGACCTTGCAGTGTATGTCGGCTCCACCCCCGGGGCGGGTGCAGAACTCACACCGCCAATCCCAGCGCTACACAACGAGTCAATCACAAACGCTAGATTCAGCGCTTCCATGACTGCATGAGGCTTGGGGATGCCCACCTGCAAACCATAACAGTTTCTTTATAAATTTTTGTAATACTTTCTGTATTGGAGTCTACTTGGCCTGACGTTAAATCAGTGCTCCTGCTTTGTTTACATTCAGTGTTATTCTCCACTTCTCGCTGCAGCTTGCACTTGCCTTATGTTTTCCAGTGACTTCTTCCTGGAAGCCTGACTTTGGGTCTTCCTTCTTACTTGGCGGGTCTGAGCCATCCACATTTAGTGTTGTGGTTGGCGTGGTAGACATGAGCCGAGCTCCTCACTGCTAGCTTCCTGTTTGCCCATGCACTCGGAGCTCCTTTATAAAAACTTCTTTTCAGTTATATTCTTTCATTGTTATATTCCATTTTATTTTTTCTGTTAGTCCTGTAGCTTTTCTTCTTTAGTTTGTTGTTTTATTGGTTGCTTACTGTGCACATTTGTAACTGATCTCAGTCTACCTTTAAAAAATATTACAACTTTTTTGTAATTTAACCCTCTTTCTTCCATCTTTCCCATTGTGGTCTTTGTGCTACGTTCACAATTCTACATATACTCTAAAGACCACACATTTTTGTTCTTTACTAAGTATCTTTCTGTCCTAGGAATAGAAAATCCTTGTATTTATCTACATATTTACCACATGTGGTACTCTTCTGCCTTTTGGGAAGATACAAATGTCCATCGGTTGTCATTTTCTTCTTGCCCAAAAAACTTCCTTAACACATTATAGCATGTCTGTTGTTATTAAATTTTCTAAATTTTGTCTGAAATATTCTTCCTTTGTCTTCATTTTTAGGAGGATGTTTTCACTACCAACCAGCGGGAATAGCTATTGTTCAGCAAGTGTCCCTTTTCTTGGGGCATTCAGTGTATCTTTTGTCAGTTTTTATTCTCAACTTTTCTCCTTTACCTAGTAGATCATTTATTCTCAGTTGGCTTTTAAGATTTGTTTTCATTATTACCAGTTTTCAGCTTTGACTTAGTTGTGCCTTGATGTAGTCTGCTTCATATTTTTACATGGCTTTGGGGTCGTTACTAGCTTCTTGAAATGTGGGTTTATAGTTTGCATCAAATTTGAATAATACTTAGCTATTATTTCTTCAAGTATTCATATATTCCTCTTTTTTTTGAACAGTATTTCACTTAAATGTATGTTAAACTGCTGTAGATCGTGTTACAGATTACTAAGGATTTGTTCGTCTTTTTTAAACCAGTTTTTGTGCTTCATTTTGGGAAGTCTCCATTGCAAATTCATTAAATTCTTATTCGTTTGTAAACACTGGAATTATGTATTCCCTTCCAAAACACAGTGTATTGTTCTGGAATAAAACCAAAGATGTTAAGTTATCATCACTCATATGGATTAGCAGAGGTACTGATTATAGTAAAAATGCTCTTGCTTTCAGGCAAAGTGTTATAGGGAAGTACTTTGTATAAGGTAGGAAAGGCAGTCTGATTGTAAAAGGAATTAATGAAAAATCATGTCATTCCATCATCTCTGTGCATTTATACTATCAGAAAAGGCAAAACTGTGTCTCATAAACTAATATCACTTTACACTTATTCATAAAGAGCAAGTTTGCCCTTAAATGCAAGGAACTGCAGTGACAGCCTCTTCTGACTGGCAAAATGTATCAGATTTGTTTTATGAAGAGCTAAAAGAAAGGTTTCTTACATTTTAACTTCTGATTTCTCTGATGACTCAAGAGGCTCAACTTAGCATTGATACCAGGCCGGTTCAAGTCTGTTATCATTTATAGATTTGGCTCTTTTAATTTTAGAACTTAAGTTTTGTTTAGAAAGTCACAAAGAAGCCTCTTTAAATTGTCTACTTTTCTCTAAAGAAACTGTATTCTGTTCTGAAGTCACTGTAATTATGTTCATATATTTTAGAACTTACTTGATAAGTTAGTGTTTTTTAATAAAAATATTAGAATTTCAAAATTTTTCAAAAATACTGGAGTAATATCTTTTCAAATGTGGCATAAAATCCAAGAACTATGAAAAATATTAATACAACAGTTTGAAAATAAAAGGTATGTATATGGCAAAAAAACTATATCAAAAGACACCCAAGAAACTAGGAAAATTGCATTTTAAATTTCCGTAGCTCAGAAGACTAATTTCTTCACTGGAAATGTAGAGAGTAATTGGACAACATAAAAATTTTAAATGTACATACTCTCATAGGTAAGGAATGACACATGTTCTAAGCTATTTATTATAACATTGTTTTTTGATGTTGTTTTGGTTTTTTTGTTGTACTAGGAATCGAACTCAGGGCCTTGCGCTTGTCAGGCAGACACATGCTGCTGAGCTATATCCCCGGCTCCTAACATTGTTTATAATAGTAAAATTTTGGAAACACTTGTTTGTAAAAAAGGAGATACCTAAATAAATGATGGTATATCCACAAAATATGAAATTATACAATTGTTAAGAATAGAGCAGATGTTGAGTGACTGAGTTTATAAGTGATAAAAGTGAGGTCTAATGTACTGTGTATGGAATGCTGTCATTTGTGTAAGTATACACAGGTGCATGTATGTATGCATCTCCACAGGGAGTATAAATAACAAAATGGCAAGTTAACAGAAGCCTTAGGTGGATTAGATGTGGAGTGAGGTTAGGCACAAATACAGAAGGGTAGTATATGTACTATTAGTATGGCTTCCAAATTTTGTAGCACAGCATTTTGAAACTTTTTGAACAATTTTTTTGTGGTGCTGGGGATTAAACCCAGGGTCCTTGCACTGAGCTACATCCCCAGCCCCTCTTCCCCTTTTCTTCCATTTAAGACTGAGTCCCCTATGTTGCCCAGGCTAGACTCAAATTTGTGATCTCTTCCTGCCTCAGCAAAGAATAGTTCTGAGATTAAAAGTGTACAGCACCACACCCATCTTGAACAATTATTAACATAAAATATGTTTATAGGGATGAAAATGAACCTCCCCAAATAGAAGACTCAAGTGCTGTTAAACCTGATGGCTGGCTTGATAATGAACCAAAATTTATCCCAAATCCTGACTCTGAAAAACCTGGTGACTGGTAAGCATTCTTCACCTTCAAATGTCATTATTTCTTACTTGCTTTTTTGTGACTAGCTTAAACGGCCGACAGGAGAGACTTGTGGTTACTGTATTTGTTTTACTGTGGTATCTTAAGGAATGAAGACATGGATGGAGAATGGGAGGCACCTCATATCCCTAATCCAGCTTGTCGGGTTGGATGTGGTGTGTGGAAACCTCCTATGATAGATAATCCGAAATACAAAGGAATATGGAGACCACCAATGATCAATAATCCTAACTACCAGGTAATAACCTGTAGTTCCAAGCCCTTAGTAAAGTTTAAAAATCTTGTGCTTTTTTTATCTGATACATCTAATTGTCAGTAATATTATGTTACTTTTTAGATGTTTGGTGCAAAATTCCATGGATTCAAAGAAAATAGACCTCATCTAATTTAAATTTAAAAAGTGAGGCATTGTTTATGTACTATTCTAGGAATAGAATTAAGAATAGAATTGGAATTAATTAATTACATAAATTAAGAGCTGAAGATAAATCACTTTATACCATATTCTTCTCTAATGATCATGTGGAATAAAATTGGTTTTGGGGGAAGGTGATATACCAACTTTATTGAGCCTATTAATTATAATAAATGTTCACGTTCCTTTGCTTCACATCATAGTTGAAGTAACTCTAAGGGAAAGTCCTCCAACCCAGCAGGTGCAGCTCAGTAATGAATACACTGAGGACTCCACAGCTCATCCTGTTTATTCTGTGGAGTGCTGAAGCGGTTATTCTGCACCTCCCTCGGGTGCCAGACCAGCCCTGAGATTTTCACCCAAGCCATAGACATTCTCACCTGAAAATGCAGAAACGCACCACTATACATACACAATTTGGGTACAAGTCTCTTGGTCAAGTTCACAGTTGAAGAGCACTGAACAGGTACCCAGAGTTCTTTCTCCTAAAAGGCTGTACAGACAGCCATCATCTGGACCAGGGATGGCGAAGCTTTCAGAGCTTCCAGTGATAACAAACAGCCTGCTGCAGCACGTGCGCCGTAGGTTCACTACCCCTGCTCTGGGCTAATAATCTCCAAAGTGCTGATATGAGAGACAACGATTCTATTGTTTGTAGGGTAGCATCTATGAACATAGTTTGCAGGTTCAATAAAAATAGGATTTGAAAAATATACACACACACACACACACACACACATATATATATATGTACATGCGCTAAGTAAAATGTGCTGGCACTTATCTGTATTACAGAGTATGTTTTCCATTCCATTGTCAGATTTTATCAAGTTTTCCAAAGTTTAGATCGGACATTTTCATATTCCTTTTTCTTCCAAATGATTGAAATATATATTTTTAAAATAGCAAGTTTAGTGTTTATTGACTAAATACTTCAAAACCATTGATCCATTGATTGATTACTAAGATAATAAACTTATTTCCATAATACCATGTGGCTTGGTACTAAAGCAAAATATTGACCAACGTTTTATTTTTTTATTTTTTTTTTTGCGGCACCAGGGATTGAACTCACGACCTGGTGCTTGCTGGGCAGGCGCTTAGACCGCTGAGCTAGATCCCCGGCCCTTGACCAACTTTTTAAAAGTTGAAGCAATAACACTCTTAAGATATCATTTATATATTGTTCATTGTTTTATACAAAACAGCAAATAGTTTTTACTTAAAAGAGACCTGCAGTGTATGCAAAAGATGAAATCTGGATAAAGGAAAAGTATTGACACAAATATACAGCCACACATACCCTGTCCTACTTTGCCTAATTGCTGGTATTAATGCAAAATCTGAAATATGTGCAGGACTACACTTTCCAAAGAGTCTAAAGCGATCCAGCTAATATGCTCTCATTGCAATGCCTAGAGCTCATAGGGCCATGGATAAATAGGCTGTAACATTACAGTGTGACACACAGTGCTTCGGAAACACTGGCATTTATATGTAGTATCTGGAATATTCGCCAACTTAATTTCTACTGAGAAGTTTTAGCAATCATATTAACATGAACTTATTAACATCCTGGAGACTAATATATTGTATACACTTTGGAAATCCTTTACTGTACCTAGAAGTCATGTGTTCTTTTCTTTTTGTTTGTTTGTTTTTTGCTTTTACTCCTAGCCTTACCCAACCTGACCAGAAGGTCTATTCTCCTTGTCCTCTTTCCTGCTCTTCTCCAAAAACCACTTTTTCCTTCTCCAAAGACAATATCAGATATAATCTAATCATTGATTTATGTCCTGGGTACTTTTAACACAAATCCCTGTGTTTTTAGAAGTTTAGAAATAGTTTGGTGTTTAAAGGTATTATGTGTCTACTATACAGTTTTGTTTTAGAGATAAATACAAGAAATAAATTTTGATCAAGAGAACTCAGACTGTATATTTTAAAAATTCATACTTTGCTTAATATGCCCCTTATATTTTAGCATCATTAAAGTTCATAATGTTTAAAATATGATCGGATATATTTTGAGTGTATCTACATTTTTATATTAAAATTTCCTATATTATTCACTTAATTCTCTAGTTTTATTGTAATCATTGACATTTTCTAACATTGTAAATACATTGAGTTATATATTCTAATTATTCACTGTAGTGTTTCTTCAAAGTATTTACCATAAAATGTTCCTTTTCGTACTGGTTTTGCTTAATGTATGTATTTCTCATTACACTTTAAATCCCATAATACAGAAACGGTGTGTGTCTTGATCGACTTGTGTCCCTGGTATCTGGCACAGTGGCTGGCACAGAATAGATATATGTGATTGTGGAGTCAGTCAGTCAGTGAGCACACTGTTGAATTAATTCCACTTGATTGACAGGATAGCCATTTAAAGATCTAATGGAACTTTCATATTGAATAATTGTTCCAACGTTCAGCTGTGATTGATTAATGATGCCTGTCATGCATATATGTTAGGAAGGGTTCTATTTTGCTGTATAATGATCTTTCTGAATTGGGCAACTTTAACATCTTGACCCCAATAATTTCATTAAGTCTAAAAAATTACCTAAAATAATCCCTTGTGAAATTTACTTGTTTCTATGTGTTGGATTTTCACTTTGCTTTTTTTGCAGTTAAAACTCAGTATTACTCATAGAGAACACATGAACAGAAAAAGAACAGACAAGACTTTTTCCAATATTTTACTACAGAATCGATGTCATTCATAGTTTTGTTATCTGCTTCTTATTGCTAATTTCTTTGACAGCAACTACTTTTTGATCAGCGTTTCCAATGAAATTGTTGTATTTGAAAATGTCTTCAATTATTGTTTCTTTCAGGGAATCTGGAGTCCTCAAAAAATTCCTAATCCAGATTATTTTGAAGATGATCATCCATTTCTTCTGACTTCTTTTTGTGCTCTTGGTTTAGAGCTTTGGTCTATGACCTCTGACATCTACTTTGATAATTTTATTATCTGTTCAGAAAAAGAAGTAGCAGATCGCTGGGCTGAAGATAGCTGGAGATTCAAAGTACTGGTTGCAAATGCTAATGAGGTATGGCAGTGGCCACAGTGGTAGCATTGTAACCATGTAGACGAATGTTAGGACTTGGTTCTGTGACCAATCGATTATAGGTTATACAAAAGGGCCTGTTAATGGCAAGTGTGCAGTAATTACTGAGTGCCAAGGAAATACACTTGAGTAAGTACGCAGACAGAATATTTAACTTTTCTGTATTATGATTCTTAATTTAGACTATATAATGAACTATGTATGAATATGTCTACTGATATTATTCATTAAATTATTAAGGCTTTAATGCCTTTAAGTTATAGAAATAAGACTTCTTAATATCTTTATCATATTACTAACTGAAGGCCTAAGTGGTAGCAATAATGTATACTCATTTTAAGTACTTTTCATTTAGAGAAATACAAAGAATATTATTAAATTGTGTTTTAGTTTTTTCCCCATAGTGCATCATTAAAATCAGTTCACTATAAAGAAAAATTCATGCCTTCTATTTGGTTTCTTTGAACACTAGCAACAAACATCAAAAGAATAGGTAAAAATGGATTTTTTAGTGGCCTTTCATTTTATTTTAGTAAGAGAAACGGTTTCCTTACTGAAGTTCCCTGTGTGAAACCTGTTTATATAGAAAAGAAAAATCACGGTAATTCTTAGGTGTGATTTTATTAGTAGCTTCTTTAAAAGTATAAAATGAATTATCAGAGGGTTGTAACCTCAATGAACCAGCTCATAGATCTAGAAAAAGTGGTTATATTCTGGGAGTTAACCAGAAAGTATCATTATTCTGGCTGGTAAGCTAGGCGTTTTCACTTTTGTAGTGATAGTCCTCCTATTGCAAAGTCTCCCTGAGTGATGCATACTGATAATTAAATTCTCCTTTACACAGTGTAAGGTCAGAAAATAAAAGACTTCTTTGATTACAGCTCCATCAACTCTAATATAAAATGTCTAGGTGGAATCCAGGGTTCTGGGAGACTGTTTCTCCAAGCGGAGAGCTGTGAGGTGTGAATGACATCTTCATGCTTGTTCTCCTGCAGCCCGGGGTGTTTAAGCAGTTAATGGCGGCTGCTGAAGAGCACTCATGGCTGTGGCTCGTTTTCCTGGTGGTTGCAGTAGTATTAATTCTTCTAGTGATACTAATTACGTCCTTTTGTTGGCCAAGGAAAGTAAAGGTAAAAGAACTTCCTTCAACTTTCTTTTTCAGATGTTAGTGTTGAGTTCTGTGATTCAACAAGTGATTCTTAAAAATGATAAAGTAAATTTCCTATAATTTTTATTGATAAATAACTGTATATGTTATCAGAATTACAAAAAAAATTTTTAAGTGTTTTGCTTTCAGTAAAAATAACTTATGTTAAACTACTGCAGAAAAAATACGAAGACACAGAGTATAAAAAAAAGGCCATATGTAAACCACAAACAAAGGGAGCACTGGAGCAAGACATTAAGGAGGAAAAAGCAGCCCTGGAGAAGCCAGCGGACGTGGAGGAAGAAAACAAACAAAGTGATGGTGAAATTCTTGAAAAAGGTAGTGTGATGATTATGATTTGTGATTTATTTATGACCCATGATCCTCATGAGGCTCACGCTGTTGCACTTCCTATTATCAGATTTATATATCTAAACTCTTTCAGGAATATATGACTGTGGCAATAGGATTAAGAGTCCTCTCTTCAAAGAGATTGAAATAGCATTGAGTTGCTTTGGAGCCCAGCCACTATGAATCCTATGTGCCATAGCTTTGTGTAAGGACATTTCTTGCCTCTTGAGAATAAAGATGATGAAATGCAAGGTATATATTTGGCCTTTGTAGAAAAAGAAGAGATATAAAGCAAGTGATTGCAGCAATAAAACCATTATTAGCTCTTCTTCCAGTGGCTGTTGTTTATCAGACAGTTTAATCATATAGAATAGTTTCTGAAGGTATTGGTAAATCCTGTGTCCCCTTCCCACTCTGCATAGAGCTTTGGAAGGTGTTATATCTGCAGGGCTGAGGTTATTTGGAGGCTCTCAGTTGAGACCACCTTATGCATGTCTAGGTAGAAATAAGAATATTAATGTACCAAGTGTCCCAAGCCAAATTCCAGAGTAAACAACAGATGATTTTAACAACTAATAACTTGAAGTGTTTATTTTTTTTTTCTTTGCGGCACCAGGGTTTGAACTCATGACCTTGCGCTTGCCAGGCAGGCGCTTAGGCCACTGAGCTAGATCCCCAGCCCTTGTCTTTTTGAGACAGGGTCTCACTATGCCATTCAGGCTGGCCTTGAGCTCACTTTTTAGCCCAGGCTGGTCTCGAACTCTGATCCTCTGGTCTCAGCCTCCTGAGTGCTGGAATTATAGGCGTGAGCCACCACACCCAGTTAGAAGTGTTGTTTGTAACTTAGTAGTCAACAAAACAGTGGACTTAAAATCTAGGCTCCTTTTTTTCATTTTTATTGATTTATTTATTCATTTTAAAGAGAATAAAGCCAAGCAAAACAAAACAGAATAAAGCCAATCAAAACAAACCAGTGTGACACAAGACTTCAAAACAATAGGAAATCAACAATGGTTACCATAATGCCTCTTGTTGTCTTCAAAATAGCTGCAGGTACCTTCAGACATAGCAAAAATCAAACAGAACAGAATAGAACCAATAAAAACAAAACAATGAATGCAATAAAGATCTTCAAAACAAAATAATAGTAAATCCAAAATGGCTGCCATTATATCCTTAAAATAGCTACCCATCCCATTAGACATAATAAAATCAAACAAAACAGAATAAAACCCAACCCAACAAACAATGAAAATGATACAGGATTTCAAAGCCAGATAATAGGGAATTAAGAATGGCCACCACTTTCAGGAGATTCCCCCATATATGCTACATTGTGTATTGTTATCCTCTGAATAGATGATCAGACCACAGGCTTTGGATCTGCAAAGTCAGTGAAACAATAAACACTACAAGCATTAAATTGTATTTTGCCTCAATAGCCATCAACACAGCCTGTGTTTTTCCAGATCAGCTGGTCACGTATGGCAGTGGGGGGAGGTGGGTTGGCTCTTCCTGTTTCTCCACCCATGTGCTGGAAGGGGCTGGCATCTAGTTGTCCCCACGTCGGCCTGCGCATGGTGCCGATTCACAGGGAGGCCTTGCTTCTTGTTCTCTTTTTCTGAAGTCCATGAATGGTGCTGACTCACGGGAAAAGGCTGGTGTCTGGCTGTGCCCGCAGCGACCCACACCTATTTATTTATTTTTTCAGACAGGGTCTCACTATATAGTTCAAGCAGGCCTTGAACTCAATCTGTAGCTCAGGCTGGCCTCAAACTTGAAGTGATCCTCCTGCCTCAGTCTCCCAAGTGCTGGGATGACAAGTGTATGTCATTGTGCCTGGCCTAAGCTCTTTTTTTAAAAAAATACACATACCTATTTATAAATGTATGCCAGTGCACACACACACTTGAAATAACTAGCCGTTGTACTTGCTTATTATAAGATGTGTGTGTATGTGTGTGTGTCCGTGTGTGTCTGTGTCTGCATCTGAAACTCATTACAGGGCTCAGGATGTAACTCAGTGACACAAGCACGTGCATGGCAAACCCAAGGTCCTGAGTTTGATTCCCAGTACCAAAAAAATTAGTGAAATAAAATTTGTTACAAGTTCTGAGTCTTATCTTTATAAGCACATTGGTGTTTTAGTGAGCCTTAGTGGTTGTTTATATACTGTTCTTATGGGAATAGTTAAGTAGCAGAAGGGCCTTGTTGCGTAAAGTGTGTCCACATATCCATGTTGTTCCACACTGTGCCGCTGGAAACACATGGGGGAGGCACAGGCGATTGTCGACTTCCCTTTCCCCAAACGCAGTTTGCTTTTACTTTGTATAGTTTTTAACCATAGTTTCTAGGAGTTTTGACTTTATATAGTTCTGAGGGAAAGCTAAAGGTTTTGATGCAATGGTGGTGACAAAGTTGCAGGTTTGGTTAAATGGAATCCGTAAGAGAGTCGGTAAATGAAAAAAAATCAGTGATAGTGTATGCAAAGTTACAGACACAGCATATCGAAGGACACAAAGATCACCCACAACTAAGAGAAGTAATCCTAAGACACGAACGCGAGAAAGATGATAGTTGTTTGGTTTTCATATTGCATGCAGGACCCTACAAACTCATGCCTTGCCTCAAGTAGGATGATTTATTTATAAAAAGTAAAATAATGAGTTGTTACAATGTTTAAAATTTTGAAACTCAGAAATCGATTTTAAATTTTTGAATTCAAATAAATCTTAATTCTACTTTGTCAGTAGCAAAATTCTCATTCACTGAGTTTTGTCTTTAATAAACTGTATTCTAGAAGAGGAGAGTGAACCTGAGCAAAAGAGCGAGGCAGAAGAACCTGAAGTCATAGGAGGGCCCGAAGAGGGGGATAAGTCAGCCAAGTCTGGATCAGAGGATGAGGTACGCAAGTTCCTATGAGGAATTGTTACTGTGAAACATTATTTCAATAAAAGCGGTGATCTCGTTTGTGAAAGAATTTGTACCACATTTCTCCCAGCATTCAGAAGAGCCTCCATTTTGTTTTTTAAACATACCCATAAAGAAGGCAAAAAGACTAACATACGTCTTAGTGCCCAATAAGACAATAGGTTAAGTCTGTGATTTACAAAACGTAAGTATAGAATAGTGTCTAGAAAAATTGACATTAGAAAGCATAATAAAACATCATTTCAGCATTTAAAATAAAATCTTCATGACAGGATAATGTTGTATAGCTTTTGTAAAAACAATGTCTTGATACTTTGGTGTCACGTTTTGAAATATTTCATTCATATGTAATGGAGGACTGCCTTCCTGATAATGATGTTTCTCTCAAATCTCTAATGAGCAAGCGTTTTTCTATTAACTTCATAACCCCCATACGTCTACCTCTTTTTGTATCCTGATACACAATGGCACTTTCTACCACGACCCTTTTTCTACAGCCTGACTTACAGAATTAGAAATCATCTACTGTGTAACTGAGAACCAGAGCTGTTTTACCCAGTGTAAATCAAAGGCCTATGTTCTCTACTCCTCTAAGCCCTTGAAGAGCTGCTCTTACCCCAAGATTTGCAGCCTACACAGCTGCTGCTCGTGTAGGGAGGGTGAGTGTGTAGCGCTGCCTAGCCTGACTCCAGTGATGACATGTACTTTATATCTATTTGAAGAGATCTGTTGTTTAAATGTTCTCTAAAGGTTATTCAGTATACATACGCTGTTACTGGTGTTAAATCCCTGTAAGTTTTTAAAAGAATGTTGGGGAGTATTTTCTAGGATGTATATCCATATTTATGGGGATAAAATCATTTCTCCCAGAGAAGTTTTTTTAAATAGTCATTGTTTCAGCTGCAATGTTCTTAATATATGATACTTTCAGTCATTTACCCAAATACCTTCCAGCTGTATTTGTTTCACAAAACATTTTATATATTTCTAAAAATACCTTCTGTCTTCCAGTCTTTGTCTTCTTATATATATTTGTCAGTTAACAAGTTAAATTTTGTGTAGTATAACCTTACAAGTAATAATGACTTTATTTTTATATAATACCATGTAACATCTTCATTAACATTCTGGAAGGAAAAGAATTAAAGAAAAATCTCAAAACATAAATTTGATATTTCCTTTTCTCTTCCTCTCTTCTAATTGCTCTGGAGGTATTGTGTACCAGAATTTCCAAAAAGATCTATAAAACAGCTCACCAATTCATTACAGAAATATTGTGATGACTACTGAGTGTTCATTATTCCATAATGAATATATCACATAACCATTAAGTGTGATGTTGAAACCAAGTTCTAAGTCTTCAGTAAGATGGTGAATGGAATTGTTAACATGTTCTTCGTCAGTGCTTATTTGATAAAGATGTTAGGCTAAAAATAAAGTCGTGCCAATTATGAGCAAATGAAAACACATCAATTTATATGACCAGCTGCATGAAAGGACATGCATAAGATAGCATTTGATCATTAAAATGTGTATCTCAGAGAATAAGAAATCTATATACTATCATTTCTATAATCTTTTTTTCTAGATGAAAGAAACAGATGAAAGCACAGGATCTGGAGATGGACCAATAAAGTCACTACGCAAAAGAAGAGTACGAAAGGACTAAACTATATTGAAGTATTTCAGTTCCTGAGAGAGATATTTGGCATTTTTAAGTCCCCATGCCAGCACTGACCTGGAATCAATCTCTACATCCTGTTTATAAATATCTAGCAATATTATTCTTTCAGATATCTATTTTAGTCTGTCTTTTCAAGGGAAAAAAATAACTTTTGAAGTTACATCATCTTTGAATTTGGAATTTTTTAAAACATGGCAAGGTACATACCAGATTTGTGAGGTTGATATTAGATGCTACACTTTTAATAGTTTGAAGACAGTTTTGGTTTGTATCAAGCAAAATGGTATGTAGCAACCTCAATGCTGTTGGAAAAGTCTGTTATTGGAATTTCCACTTAAATGGCTAAAACAAGATAAGTGGTAGTTTTATAATAAAAATGAGAGTGTGTTCTGTTGCACAGGGCTAAATACAATAAACTTTCTTATCGTTGATTACATCAGCAATTGAAAGTGTTGTATGTGACCCAGTTCGTGTCAAATTACAGTTATGGTCAGTTCATTTAAATCATACATTCTTTTAAAGTGATTTGGTGACCAACATTAGTAAAATGTCTTGTCACTCACAGAAATACTGAGTAATGTTACACAACATTTTTCATCGGAATACAGTGATAATAGGTTTATGGTGTACAGATTTTCTCTGAGATTTTATAATTGTTTCACGCCAGAGTAGCTTACCCCATTCACAAAATTCCTGTGCATTCATGGCTCTTCAAAATGAAATTTACATGTTTTTATTGTTTAAATTATACCCTATTTAACATGTGAATTATCATTGGAGAGTCTTTAAATTATTTTCTTTCATTTATTATTAGGAGATTTTAGTAGCTACTATCAGTTCATCCTGCTTTATATTTTCATCTTGTTTTTCCCCTCAGCAGATTCAAAGCTATCTGTGAGGTGGATGGGGGTAGCTATTGTTACTGCTCCTCTTGTTAGAGAAGTTACCAAAAGTCCCTAAACTACTTTACAGTGAAGCTGTGTTGTTCCACTTAAAATCTTTTATTGAACACTTTTTTTATGTTCAAGTAACAGGTAAAGGGAATTTAAACCTTTGAGACCATAAAACACTTCAATACTAAATATCTAGAGTTGAACAAGCTTGGATCCCTTCCTGAACATGCACACCCTTCTCTGGGCCAGCCTGTCCCAGTTCTCTTACATCTCCCTTCCTGAGGTACGTGTTAGATCTCAAGGCTCTAGTGTCCCCTTGTACAGACAGAAGCCAAACACAGCCAGGAAGACTATTCACTTCCTGTTTCAGAGAGAGAATTTAAAATACAAATAAATACTTTTCGCTACTGCTACATTCTAACTTTCATAAATTGGTGGTGGAAATCTTAAGGCACATCAACCATAATTTGCACTTATTTAATATTAACTGAACTGAACACATCTTCCATGGACTACCACTCTTGCTTCCACCTAGACACATTGAATAATTCTAAATGAGAATATTTTTCAAAAAAAAATATTTTTCAAAGTACACAGATCCTTCTGGAGATAAAGCCTTTTTTAACCACAAAAACCTTGCCCAACAAGTATCTTGTATGTGAACATTTTTTCTAAATATTGATGAAAGCTGTTTTTGCCTTCTTAGTTGCATAATCCCTTTAACTTGAACATTTGGTTTAAAATGATGTGAGCTTGCAATTCGAGCATCCAATTTTGCCAAGTTACTGCTAATTCCCAAGCATATTCTTCTCAATAGATGTACCGTGGCTGATAGGTTTAACCAAAACTAAAATGCTTATGAGTGATATGTAAGAGATCTAGACAGAAGACAAAGCAGAATTTTAATAACCAAATCCCTGTTTCCAATTATTACCCTAATGTAACTTTATTGTTAAGATGACTTAAATTTTATCCTTTTTTCTGGTAAGGGAGAAAAATGTGTTTTGCTTTTATTTTAGTTGTCCTATTTTTACATGCTTTTAAATTTAACCAAGGTAAGGTAACTTCTGTTTTCTTGAAAGTGTTTTGCAGATAGCCCTGCACTCACTGACCATTTGTATAGGAAGACATCAAGTCAGTAGAATTAGTAGTTTTATTGACGTGTCATTCCCCGTGTGGAGGAGACACGGGATGGAACTGCTTACATGTTACAATGAACCACTAACAGTGAATTTAATGTACATTAAAACATGGAGTTCTAGTCCAAAAATAGTTTTGTTTTCAGTAAAACTATTCCAAGTAATTAAAACATATTAATCTTTGGGCACTTATGAATAGTTTTTGGTTCTCTTTTCAGTTTTGGCTATATGTTTTAACTACAGCAGGATTTCTACATCAAATGTCAGATGGCTAAGAAAGCTACTTAAATCTTTTCCATGGGAGCTTTATCAAAACAATGGTATTAACTCATAAATTTCAATAATTTTTCCCAAAGTATATTGCTGTCATACATTTCAATACTACAGCAGCTGTATTTAGAAAATACAATTATCCCTACTCTAACAGATCAGATGAAGCAGTCGACGAGAGAAAAAAGCATTTGGAAACACTTGGAGTTTGTCTCTGGAGATGAGTGCACAGAGAAAGAGTAGTTTTGATGATGGCCCCAGGAAAACTGAAAAATATTTTGCATTTGTGAAATTGTAGGAATATGCATTCTCTGTGAAATTTGGGGTGAGTTTCAAGTTTTAATGCACTTGCCAAGCCATCTACCCATAAGATATGAAATTTAAAGCAAGATAAATACATGATAGAATGACCATGATGTATTACTTCAGTTTCTGGCATCACTCCGCAACACTACCCTTTACTGTAAGGTCAGTTATATCCAAGGGCCAACAGTAAAGTTCTTGTTATTTATGTCCTTGCCTTTTTAATAATATATCTCTGATTTTAGTGAAATAACCCATTTGTAACTGGTTTTTTGGATAAAGTAGTTAAGAGGCAATTAAGTCATTCTTTTTTCCAGTTCTTAATCTGTCATCATAGTCTCTGTTCTTTCATGATTTACAAGTGGTCTTAACAATTTCTGATGTTCACTGGTAATAATTTTGGTTATATAAGCATTGAAAAAGTATCTGATGGCAACTATCAGAGGCTGTTAACCCAAGATAGGAAAAAAGAAAATTATCAGACAAAGCAAAGGTTTTATATTCTAAGGAATTAAAATCCTTTTTTTTTTTTTTTTTTTTTTTGCTTTAGACCTTAAAATTAACTTTAGATTCTATAATTTACCTCTCACTTTTATAAGAGGAGAGAATTTGGGGCAGGAATAAAGATGCAGCATCATTAACTGGTGGGAAAATGCTTACATGATTCTGGTTGCTTTTGTACAAAAGGCTTTGTTGCTACAATTCCAAAATCTAAAAATCTCTGCAAAGTGAAAGCTTTCTTTAAAAAAAAAATTCATAAGTACCCATTTGCAATATATAGTGGTTATATTCATCTTGGAGGATTGATGTAGCTACATAGCCCTCCTTAACCATCCGCACTCCACCTGCTCCTCTGTCTCCTTCTCCAGGCCTCTTCCTATCTCCACAGTTTACCTCCCTTTTTCTTAACATGTCTGTTTTGCTTTTTTGGGGGGTGAGGGGCTCTCAAACTAGAGAAACCATGCAATGTTTAATCTTTTGTGTCTGGCTTATTTCACTCGGTGTTACAGTCTCAAGATCCTTCTGTGTATACAAATAACTCAAATTTTCTTGATAGGTGAGCAAAATGAAACTTTTTCATCAGTCTGGCACTGAAACCCTAACTCCCCTCCTGGTCTTTCATCTATAATGTGCAGTCTTCATCCCACTTAATACTCATAGATTTTGCTGCATAAGTGTTACATTTGATTACAGCTGCTGCTCCAACCATGCTGAATCATCATACTGTGTAAAAATTGAGAAACAACAAGTTCTAAAACAGGTTCCAGTTAAGGGATCGGGATTTGTAGTAACTCGCCGTTAAGTAATGCCCAAAGGGAATATAAAGTGGGGAGTTTCTGGACGGAATGACAGTGTCAGTATTGAGGGAAGTCCTACCAGGAAAAAGGTGTGCCTCTAATCTATTCAAGCAGCTATAAAAAAAAAATACCATAGAATGGCAGCTGGGAAACAACAGGAATTTCTTAAGGGTTCTGGAAGCTGGAAGCAGAATTGAGTTGAGTTCTGGTGACGCTCTCTCCCTGGATGCAGACTGCTCTGTCATCTTTATAAGGGCACTAATCACGTTCTTGAGGCCTCCACCCTCATGCTCTAATTATCTCCCTAAGAGGCCTCTTTACTACATGTTAGAAATTCAATGTATGAGTTTTGGGAGGCCATAGTGTATAAGTAGTATGATGGTCTTCCTTGCAATCCTTCCACCAGAATGCTTAGATAGTAAAAAATATTCTGACACTTACTAAACATTATCCTGACACGTCTCCTTCAGTACTGTTGTAATAAATGTCAAGACCGTCATAATGGGGAGAGAAATCGGGCTCAGTTGCTACCACAATATACACAGTGAGCAGTCAAGATTGTCACTGAGTGGAGAATTCCAAAGAGAAAACATTAAGGCAAGGGAATTCTTGCTAAAGTGTTGCTGCAGGTAGGCCAGGAAGGTGTGTTATTGTGGATAAGGAATGAAGAGTTTGATCAGCTATTGAGATGGGGAATCCTCTAAATTAGTTTAGCAGGGGTTTTTGTAAAACTGGACTAGGCAGAGTAAGATGGCCTAAAGATGAGGCCTGTTTGGAGAAATGACTTAATAGCTTGCGTAAAATCTAGTAAAGGAAGCATTTTTGTCGGAAACTATACATAGTCCCTGTGCACACTTGCCACCTATATTTCCAGTATAGAAAATGCTATCCTGAAGGGAAGTATTGCTATGAAAACTAAACATGTATTGCGTTTGCCTGTCATTCACATGACAAGCAGGCGGGCATATTTCAGGCAGTATTTCATCACCTACTAGGCCAATAGTACTAGGGGAAGCGGTTGAAAAAAGCCAGAATGTCAAATGTTTAGCTAGTCTTTGATGCTTTTAACAAGGTGTCACAAAAAGTACTCAGTAGTTTTCGGGCAGAGAAGGAAAGGAATAAAGTTTAGATACCAGGAGCCTCACAGAATTAGAAAAGCCAATTGCTTCTCACACTTGAATAGCAGAAAAGGCTCAAAACTGTTACTTTCAGGTGTGGGACACAGATGGGAAGCCTAGGAAAACTACTCTGCCAGTTGAGCCCAACCAAGGATCTCGGCCACATAGCAATAATTTGGTTGCAGCACTCGGCAGTCTTATTTTCAGCTGGTCTTAGATGGTCTCCATTACTGAGACGCAGGGTTGTGGGGAAACAAAACATACTTTGAGAATCTGGTCTAGAAAAGGCTTAGTTGTGGTTCCTGGCATACAGAACTTAGAAGCATATAGATAAAAAGCCTTGAGTATTTTAGGAAATAGTACTGCAAAAGAAACATGAGTTTGGCACCAAGCTCGTACCAGCAAAAAGAGAGTTGTTTTCACAACTCCATGGAAGGAACACATCCCACTGCTACTTCTTATGTGGTCATGGGGAAAATGAAAATGGAGTTACTCGTCAATACGGAAGTCATGAAGGTTAGTGAAACAGGAAGTCCTCTGCCTGACATCTGTGTCAAGGTCTAACCAAGGAATGTGACCACCGTTAAGGACAGAATCTTCACAAGGTCTCCAAGGAGCAGTCTACAATTGCTTTGAATCCGAGTACTTTATCCCATTTTTCAAATTGAGATTATTTGGCTATTGTGTCCCACTACATTATAAATCAAGGACAAACACTCGTCGTAAGTTGATGGGCCTTAACAGAGATCCTGGATTTTGAGCTAAACCATTAACTGGCTAAGGAAGGCTTGAGTACTTTCTACTTGAGGGAATTTTGTGAACAAATATTTAGTAGCAACAAAAGGCTTCTAATGGCCAACAAAATTATTCACCTGCTTCCAGGAGTAAAGTTGTAGCCAGAATGTGGCTTCCCAAGCAAGGGACTATGTTTATCAGCTATAACTAAGTCTCCAGGCAACTGGAATGTAAGAAAACAGCCATTTCTAGGCCCAGCCCATAAAAACTTGGCTAGATGTGCACTTCTGTGCTCTCTTCTTTGCAAATCAGAATATTGGTGATGGGAGTTACTTAGCATGGCAGAAAAAGGCAGCACCTTCTTTGGTAATTGTGGTTAAGTGTGTGCAGCAAAGCTGACTGGCCTGTGATACTCACCCCAGAACCACTGCTTCTGTGTTTTATGCTGTGTGTCACTGGGTCTCATGTTACAGTAGCTAGCCTAACAACTAGAACCTACCTTCCCCTAGAGACCTTGCGTCCTTTTCTTTCAACACTTGGCTTATATGTTTTAACCGGTATGTGATATCCTGAAATGCTTGTATTAATAAAAATACTATCTCCCTGAAGACTCGGAACCAGGTACTTACATAAGATACACTGTTAATACTGGAGCAGTGAACCACAATACACCATCACCCTCCCTATCACCCCATTTATTTAGGCAACTATATCAAGACACACAACCTCTGAAACAGCTTTTTATTAAACAGCAAAGCAGAACTGCAACACAACTTTAAATATTTTTAAATTAGGTCACAAAAGGGATGCAAAATGTTTGCAGCATGACTATTACATATTCATACAGCTAAAGTCATCAAATCTTACACCAATAGATAAGATTATTCCATTGATTAGAAGTAACTCAAATCTAGTAACCGTAAGCTATATTAGATCTCTTTTCCTATTATAACATTTTAATATTTCTTTTGATATTAATTCCTTTACTAAATGGAATCTACAAACTAAATTTTTAAAAACTGTTAAAAGAATGACCAAAACTCCACAAACCAAGTAGTTGAATTTACAGAAAATTCTGGGAGGACAAGTGAGAGAAAATACTGAGTAACTGTCATAGCGATTATCACAGAGTAAAATCTTCCCACTTATTCATGACTCTGACACTAATACATTTTCTTAAAGAATTTTGCAAAATTGATCTGCTAGGTACTACAAATAAATCTTGAGACATAACTGGCCTCTCTAACACGTGGCTTACAAAAACCAGTCAAACTTAATCCACTTTCAAGCATGTTCTTCAAAAGAGTATGCTGTGCCAGAGAAAACAAACTTCAAGTGAAAACATTTGGAGTTAATACTTTTTTTGAGTTATTTTCTACCCTGTTTCTATTTTCCCTCGAGTTTTTTTTTGTCTTTTTTTTTTTTTTACTTTTAACACATAAACTAGAATCTTTATCTTTTCAGATATCAACTGAGTTATTCAAAAGGAAGTTTTAAACAAACCTTCCTAATATGAAAATTCAGTATTAAAGAAAAATCTTCACTTTTATAGACTCAATCTGTTTTTAAATGATTAAAGAGAAACCAGCAATCCTAGCTTATTACTATCACAAATGATAAGCCCTAACAGTATGTATCTTATTTTGGTTAAGTTGCGAGAATTGGAGCTCAGGTTACTCTTATAGGTGATTAACTACTCAAATTAATTTTACAAATGTGAAACCATTTTTTTGCCTTAGGGGAAGGGAAATGGGGAGGAGGAGGCAAACGGAGAAGAGGCACAAGATGGTGGACACGGTACATAAAGCTGTGCATTCAGTACATGATTTTGGTCACTTTTTCACAACATGGTAGTTACTTCCTGTTTATCTTACTAAGCCTATAGTAAAAGACAGTGTTAAACCTATATATCAAAGCAAAGTCGATAAAACATCTTCAAGTTTCATAAATATATGCAATTCTAATTATAAAGTCTCTACAATGCATTTGCACATTTTCAGACTAACAACACACAAACTCATGGAAGTCTCCTGTTACGCAGTTAATTTGGCCTAGGTCTGACTTTATCTTCATAAATATTCAACGAAGCCACAAAATACGGTAACTTTTGGAATCTATCCAAGTTTTAAAGAAAAAAATCAGCAGCAATTCCATAAAACAAGGGAAACCAATCCCTTACTTTCTTTTGCTTTTTGTGTCAGTTGTCTGAAAAACACTAGAAGCAGACATGAGGTTTTCTATATACTGTCCAAGAACTTGGTTTTCAGATTTTAACTTCAGATTTTCTTCCTTAACTGCATCTACTCTTGCAGAGAGATCTGTGTGAAAAATAAAAATAAATATTATCCATACAATGATGGCAATAATTCCACATTACAAAATATTTAAGATTCACTCTTAAAAGATTGTGTGTAGCTGAGGATGAGCCCAGTGTAAGAACACTTGTCTAACATACACAAGGCCCTGGGTTAAATCAGTTAGGGCTGCAAATATAAAAAGATCACAATCTAAATTTTGTTTTTAAATTCAGAGTACTTTACAGCCCACTAAGGTAAACAAAGTAAATGAGTACAAATCAGCATACTAGTTCCTAAGAAATTCCACATAAGATTCAATGTTGTTCTTTGTAAATAGCATTTATGTGATTTAACTATTAAAATGGTTAAAACAGACCTTGTTTTTAAAATGTAAATGCCTTAAAATAGGAAGCTAAGCGGGGCCTGGTGGTACACGCCTGTAATCCCAGCACTCGGGAGGCTGAGACAGGAGGGGAGGCTGAGACAGGAGGATCTTTGTGAGTTCAAGACCAGCCTGGGCTACAAAGTGAGCTCAAGGCCACCCTGAATGGCACAGTGAGACACTGTCTCAAAAAGACAAGGGCCAGGGATTTAGCTCAGTGGCCTAAGCGCCTGCCTGGCAGGCACAAGGTCGTGGGTTCTATCCCCGGTGCCGCCCCAAAAAATAAATAAAATAAAATAGGAAGCTAAGTCTTTACTAGAACTATTTAACAGATGTAGCAGATTAACAAAACTGAATTCATATATTGGATATAGACAGGCAGTTTCCAAACAATTGATCACTTTTAATTTTTAACAACATGTTTAAAAAGATCAGGTCCTGATGATCAAATAAAAATGACCACCACTTATGCATTTAACAAATATGTACTTAATGCCCTCAAAGAGCCAGGCACTGTTCTAAAAGCAACTGCAGAGAAAAAAGGAGCGTGTGGGGATGTGTTCATCAGGGGATGTGGCATGCGGAAAGGAAGCAAATACAAAGTAAACAGTCTGTCTCAGTGAAGAGCTGGGGGGAGCAAAAATAATGAGGGCGAAACTCCGAAGGATACAGGAGGAGGAGAAGCTCCTCCTTCCTACACTGATAAGAAGAAATTGACA
This sequence comes from Cuniculus paca, assembly GCA_004365215.1. Classification (NCBI taxonomy): domain Eukaryota; kingdom Metazoa; phylum Chordata; class Mammalia; order Rodentia; family Cuniculidae; genus Cuniculus; species Cuniculus paca. The sequence goes on from RJWT010000354.1 coordinate 48,853, forward strand.
GAGACCTTTCGGGAGTGAGACAATCAGTCCTTTGTGCAGCTGAGGGAGAAGCGAAGCAGGGGAAACAGTCACCCTCGTGCGTGGAAGCATGCTTGGGTGGGATGCGGAAAGAACAGGGAGAGCGGGGACAGTCCGAGATGGACTCCGAGAGGAAGCGTGACATGACCTTGACAGGTAAGGTGGGAGTCACACACTGGCCGCTGTTAGCTGTGTCAAGTGGGAAGCTACTGGAAGGTTCTCAGTGACACAATCTGCTCACTCTGATGCCAAAAGACCCAACTTTTTCATTTCATTAAACATGAAAAGATGGCACAGTGGTAGTATTACGTTTATGTAAGACATTTAGAAAATAAAAAAACTCAGGTCAATTCCCTTTTAATCTCTGAAGTTAATATGTTGCTTTCACTTTAATATAGGCTTTATTATAGTACACTCGGTTACACCTTGCCAGGATTTGAAATGATCCCTTGTACTAAACAGCATCATGTTAGACTTTCTTACTGAACCATCTGTTCTTTAAACCTAAAACCAGGAGGAAAAGAAAAAAAAAACAAAAACAAAAACAAAACAAAAAAAAGAATAGGTAAGGAGCCAGGCATGGTGGCTCACGCCTTTGTAATTCCAGCACTCGGGAGGCTGAGACAGGAGGATCATTGTGAGTTCGAGACCAGCCTGGGCTACCAAGTGAGCTCAAGGCCAGCCTGAACCACATAGTGAGACCCTGTCTCAAAAACACCAGGGCTGGGGATCTAGCTCAGCGGCCTAAGCACCTGCCTGGCAAGCGCAAGGTCATGAGTTCAATCCCCAGTGCCGCAAAAAAAGAAAAACAAAAAACAACTATGAAAATGGACTTTTACACACTCTAACAAATTTGGCAATATAAATGCTTACAACTTCAATGAACTTAATGTCGTTCATAAAACTATAAAATGCAAGCTAACCTTCAAGTGTGTGCTGGAGTTCCAACACTTGGTTAATAAGTCGCGTTTTTTCCTCCAGTTCCACCTGATTTTCAGCATCAACTGCTGTAAAGAAAAGATTCAAATTTACTATTAACATTAGGCACCACGTGTGTACTGTGGCACTTAAAAATCTCCCAACCACTTTCTATATGTTTTATCTTAACTGATTAATACAAGAGCCCTCTGAGTACAAAATTATATCCCCACATCGCTGATGAGGACACAAAGGTAAAAATAAGTTCAGGAATGAAAACTGACTTACAGCCTTTCTAAAACTAGACAACATAGATGTAAGTTAAGTGAGCCAAGACCCAAACCTTCCAGAGATTGTTTCCCCGCGCTTTGCACTGTTAATAAAACAAAAGTATCCACAAAAAAGAAAATGAAGAGTATACCATCCATATCAGCATTCATCATCTTGGGCCTTGGGTACAAACTTTTGGGTCTTGGAAACAAAATCCTTGATGGATGGCCTGCAAAAAGTAAAAGAAACATAGATACATACAGTGACAAAATATAAAGCCCTCAAAGAGCCAGGCACTGTTCTAGAAGCAACCTCAGAAGCCAGGCGTGGTGGCTCACGCCTGTAATCCCAGCACTCGGGAGGCTGAGACAGGCGGATCGTTGTGAGTTTGAGACCAGCCTGGGCTACAAAGTGAGCTCAAGGCCAGCCTGAATGGCATAGTGAGACCCTGTCTCAAAAACACCAGGGCCGGGGATCTAGCTCAGCGGTCTAAGTGCTTGCCTGGCCAAGCACAAGGTAGTGAGTTCAATCCCCGGTGCCACAAAAAAAAAAGAAGCAACCTCAGAGAAAAAAGGAGCAGGTGGGCAAAATATAAGCCCATTTTCCTTTTTTTCTTTTGGTACCGGGAATCGAACTCAGGACCTTGTGCTTGCCATGCCTCTGTGCTATATTCCTGGATCCCATAAGCCCATTTTTCAAAGATGATTTAGTCAAATTATGTGATCCAGAACTCTTTTCATATGCTTTGCTATTTTTAAGAAAAAAATAAATACCTATGGGCAAATGAGCAAAGGGTACAACAGTATAGCTTACAAAGAAAAGTATACCAAGGGCTTCTTGGTAATCCAAAAATTACATAAAATTAAATACTACTGTAAATTCATTCAATTGTTTTTTAAAAGATGATCAAATGCTAGCAAAGAGTTATAGAAAACAAATACACAAATATTAGACAAATATTAATATGCATTCATTTTAGAAAAAGTACATAATAAACATGATTTATAAAAACACTTAAAATCCTTACTATGTTACCCTAGGAATTTAGCCTAAGGACAATTACAAAGAGGGTAAAACTATATATATATATATATATATATATATATATATATATAAAATTTTCAATCTTAACAAACCAGTAAATCAGAAACAATGTAACTGTCCATTCAGTATGGGAAATTACAGTTGCAATTTATAATGGAGTGTCTTTTAAAAATAATTATGGTTACTCTAATAACATGGCAGAATGTTTACAAAATTGTATATTTACTAATGTAAATTATGTGAAATAATAAAAACAATGTAAATTATGTGAAATAATAAAACAGCACATTGGGGTGATGGTAGGAAAGAAATCTTTTTCAAAATATTCTTAAGTATTCATAGATAATGTTTATTTTTTTACACATAAAAGTCAAAAGAAAACACTGAATCACTAACACGAATAAATTTAAAATGTCCACTTGTCACCTGGTTATTGTTAAAACAGATTAATCAGAACACAGATAAGTAACTATACATAAACACTGTACTATTTCAATAAAAGGCTCCTAAATTTAGAGCACGAATTGTCTATGAAAATAGGTCTGCTCTATTTTTAATAGTCACTTCACATTTCGTGCTCAAAGTGGAATATTACTGAAAAGAGGTGTTAGCTCTTTTAACCTGCACTGAAGCAACCTAGACCTTTTGTCAACAAGTATTTACTGAACACCTAGTATACTCAAGGCACTGCTATGCCTTCATATGTTGAACAGTGGAACCCACAACTATCGAACAAAGACGCCTACATACTAGAAAAAGAATCACACAATCACAATGAAGAAATACCTAACAATGGTTTGACTTCTGAAAAAAAAAAAGGCAGAAAACGAGGGTCAAGAGGGCTTTATAACATATTCAATATTGAGGAGGGTGCATTCCTATAAATCCAGCACTCAGGAGGCTGAGGCAGGAAGACTGCCAAGAGTTCAAGGCCAACCTGGGCTACAAAGCAAGTTCAAGGCCAGCCTGAACTGCATAGCAAGATCCTGTTTCAAAAAACCAAAAATAAATAAATAAAAAATAGAAAGATTGAGGAGGGGGCAGGAGCACAAAAGCAGTATCACTGGACAGCGCTCCAGGGTACCACACAGCCCAGGAAAGGACTATGACATCATAATCTATGTGAGCCTGCACCCCAAGGGCTACATGATGCAAACCTGACCAACTGTACAGGCAGCTGTGCAGACAGGTAGTATCTCTGATAAAGCTGACCAGCGCATTACCCACCCCTCTTCACCACAACGAAAAGTAACAATTTTCTTTTATTGTGATGTGATGAAATAGAAGTGCTTCGAAATGCTGCTATTATATATATTCTCGGTATTTCATTAAGTTTAGCGTAATAAACATATTTCACATACAGGGTTCAAAGGGTTTGTTGAGTTATATTAAAATATTTTATTTCCTTTCAAAAGAGGATCAATCCTCAAACTGCATACTGTCTACATTAACACCTTCTACGTCCTAATATGTACTTGGCACAAGATTGTGATTTTCAACTAAATAAGCCTTTTTATCTAGAGTTGCACACATCACATCAATCCGATCCGATGTCAAATGTGCTCTGAAGAATTCAATCGAAACTCCTTTTGCTCATTCACATAAATACAAATCTGACATGAAGGAAATCCAGACCAAAGCAGCTTGAGTGCGGGAATGCTGCTGACAGGAGCATCTGGGATGCCCAGGCGGCTCTGCCTCACCAAAACCTGCCTCAGATCTGAAATGCACATGGGCCTCTGAGATTCTTGAGTTTAGGTTTTAAAATTTTTCTCAAAAAATCATAGCAAATTTTGATGCCTAGCTGTATCCATCTTTTTTAGAGGACGAGAATCTAGAATTATGTTTGATCATTTAAATCTAGAAAGTGAACAGTGTAAAGAGAAAAATCACGTTGCAAGCATCAGAACAAGACACGTTTCTTTCCTATTCCCACACGTTGAATTGACCAAAGACTGTCATCTTACCCAAAATACCTCTATTTCTCTCGGGATATCTCTTCTCAAGGAGTTTTCCCAGTGATTAAGAACATGGGCTTACATTACCTGCATTCAAATTCCAGCTCTGCTATTTATAAGCTCTGGAATCATGGACAAGGTTAAATCTCAGCCTCAGTTTCCCCACGAGTAAAGGGGGAATACTAAAGGAACGTACCTTAGAGGACTGTTGTGAGAAATGAACGGGTTGATACATGAGTGCTTGTGTAAGTATTCAACAAATGTTAGCTATTTCCTACTTTTTACCTTTTTGTGTCACAAAAAGAATTTCGGAAAAACCACCAGGTCTAGCTGTTTCATTTTACAAATGAATCAACACCAAAGATAAGAATGGCTTTAGATCACAGTAGTGGTCCGCAGAGTGGAGACTAAAACAGTGTCCCAGTCTGGTCTTTTTCCCACTATTTCACTAAAAGGATTCTATCTCAGATCTGACATCTGTCCTACTTCAACCACTCAACTTTTCTGTGTAAAGCTGATTTTAATTATCTGTTGTCTACTTATTAAGGAACTAGTAAGACTACTAAAATCTTACATGTACTATTTTATATCAACAAGGAATTTGCAATTTACAAAAATGGATATTAAATATCATAAAGACTATGCATTTTGCCTCACCTTTTACAGCCAATGTATAAAGAATTTGAATCCAATTCAATCTATATGGCCCCTGTTTTTTCTACTATGCAAGGACAAAAACAACCCCCCATAAAACAAACACCCCCATTTAATTACGGTCCTGAGTTAAGAGGCAAATATTTTGCAACCCCTGATACCAAACTTCTTTGGTGTTTCTACTAAGCAACTGAAAATAAATTTCATCCGCTTTAAATCGCGTCAACGTCAACGTGGTTTGTCTGGAGTTGTTCAAGTTAGATACGTAATCTCAGTTTCAAATTCCACAAAGCCAAGGAACTATTTAAGGATTTAAACTGAAGCTAGTTCCCCAAAGAGCGAAGGCCTGCAGCGAGTTTCATGAAAGAGCAGGACAGGTACCAGGATTCCTAGGCATCACTCTGGATGCTCAGGAATAAGTAGATAAGATGCTCGGGTCACATCTGTGCTTAATACTGCGACGTCACAGCCTGAGACAGATACACTGTATAACAGATGTGTAATCGCCTCTCGGGATGGCACGCTTTTTCTCCATTCCAGACCTTACTCCCCTAAACTCGTTCAGCAGGACTCTCGAGAGAAGCTGGCGCAGAAACAAACGCAGCTCCTGCTCCCGGCTCCGGGAAGAAGTCCTACCCCTCACGGCCCCGCTTCGCGGCCTCCCTCACCATCCGGGCTCTGGCAGAGGCCGAGCCCCGGCCGCGATCCCATCCCACCCGAGCCGCCCCACGGCCCACTCCGGCAGGAGGGAAGGCCCGGCCCGCGCCCGAGCGCAGGGGAGACCGCGCATCCCGCTCCGCCGGGCCCCGACGGCGGCCCCGCCCGAGGAAGCCCTGGGCCTGGCCGTGCGACGAGGAGAGAAGGGATGCGCAGGGATGCTGCCGGCAGCCAGGCCTCGGCGCCCAGCAGACTCGGTCGGAGCGCGGGGCCGCGTCCAGCCCGCCCCGCCCTCCAAGCCCTCACGGCAGCCCCAAGCACCGGGGAGGTCCCCCGGCGCCCAGGCCGGCCCTCACCTCTACCCTGAGGCGCCGGGAGGGCTCGCGATGATCCGGCAGATGCCTCAGCTTCGGACGCTTGGACCAACAGACACCGGTACACACGCCCTCTCTGACCACAGAGCATGCGCCGGGCGAGGAAGCCCGCCCCGCCCCGTCATCCACCAATCACGAACCGACGATGTACGCCTGCGCGTTAGCTGCCCGGCCCTTAAGGCGCCGGGACCCACCTTTGCCATAACAAAAGGGCTTTGATGCCCAATCAGGATTAAGGTGTTTGGGGGCGGGTCCGAAAGCGCAACAGCCAATGAAAGCACGGAAACGGAGCTCGGCTTGTGGAAACTGATACTCACCTACCGGTTCTTGTGTTATCTGAGCCTCAGAATTGAAGTCAAGTGTAGGTGGAAAATCCTGACCACTGTCAAGAAGGAGGCTGTTGGTATACGCTGGACGAGAGAGAAGTCAATCAAATCAAGAAGAGGATATTACAGACAGATCAGAGAAAGCAAGCCGATACAATACTGTGGTTTCCCGATTCTCCATATTTTTACATTTTCAGAATCAGAAGTCTCATTAAGTGTAACGCTGGTGAAATATTTCTCTCCGTATTCCTCCAAACTGATATTAAATCTTTACTACTCCTGACCACTAAATGACATTTTAGAATTGCGAAAATACACTAATACCATAAGGCCCTTTCACTTTATTCCCTTTGATTTTCGCAGCATCCCACAGAAAAAGTTGAAGTTTAACAGTAAATACATTTTTGTTCAAAGTCACAGCGGGACGAAGTGCTATGTGCGAGCTTTGAGGTGTGATGCAATCTCCACGACACTGTTCATTGGAAACTAGCACCGAAAACACAGCACCCCGTGGGTTTTGCTATTCGTGGAGCACAGCACAGGACACATCCAAGGCAACACATCCTTGTTTTAACTTTGTAGGAGTGAGCTTTATGTGTACCCTGTTCTTGGATTTTTCTTTCTAACAGCGCTAGCTGACACAGCCTTAATCCTTTCAAGGACTGCATTTTACTTTTTATTTATTTATTTGCGGCACCGGGGATTGAACTCATGACCTCGCACTTGCCAGGCAGGCGCTTAGGCCACTGAGCTAGATCCCTGGCCCTAGGACTGCATTTTAAAAATCCTCAAGTTGGCTGGAACCACAATATACAATTTGAGGAAATTTACTAGAATGCAATACAGGAGCTAATTAGATAAAGAAAAAAAACTAACATAAACCTAATATGAGTGCCAAAAAGAGTAGAAAAAAACTGGGTGTAATGGCTGTAGACAGTACTGGAAGAGGAACGATAAAGAATTTTCAAAAATTGTGAGATATTTGAGTCCTCAAATTCAAGAAGTTCTTTTTTCATACATACCCACCACCATCCTGGGGATAGAACCTGGACCTTGCAAATGTTAGCTATGCACCCTGCTCTGAGCTACAAACCCAGCCAGGGAAGTACTTATTCTTGAGCAGACTAATACAAAGAATTGCATGCAGTGCTAAAACTATTGCACAACACTAAAGACCAAGAAAAACTATTAAGTGTAACATATTTTGCTAGAACTTTAAAAAAAAACTATTCTAGTTGTGATAAAATACATATAACACAATTTATCATCATAACCATTTTTAAACTCAGTATTATTAAGTATCTTAACACTGTTGTGCGACCAACCTTCAGGTCTCTTTTCATTTTCCCAAACTGAAACTCTATTCCCATCCAACAATCCCTGCTATCTAATCCCTACGCCCCTGGCAACCTCTATGCTATTTTCTTTAATAGTTCGGCTACTCTAGGTGCCTAATAGAGGTGGAACAACTATCTTCAGTGCTCATCCATGTTGTGGCATATTGCAGAATGTCTTTTTACAGCTGAACAATCATATTTGCTTATCCATTTATCTGTCCACAGACACTTTGATTTCTTTTACCTTTTGGGTTTGTGAATAGTGCTACTGTGAACAAGGACGTACAACTCTATTCCAGATTCTGTTTTCAATTCTTCAAGTATATACTCGGAAGTGGAATTGCTTGATCGTACGCTAATTCTATTTTAAAGCAACTTGTGAAATGAAGTTCATAATACATACACTGTTGAATTGTTACTAGGATTGTTAGATTAGGTAAAAATAAAGCACTGCAAACTGGAATGACTTTGGGCTTAGAAGTCAAGGAATATGGGTTAGAACGTGTAGCCTCAATTTAACTCACTCTTGTTCTTACTAAAACCAAAATATCCACATGCTCTATCTACAACAAAGCTTGGTGGGATCTCGGAACATTCTAGTGAAAATAGCCAAGATCTAATCCACAATTATTCAGTTTATGGACAATCATGAAAACGTCAATTCCTGTAAGAGTAACAAAGCAACAGATGTTGACTTTGAGCTGAAATGATTCTCGGCAGCTATTACCAAAAAGTTGAACAAGCAATCATGAAAATCACTGACCCAAGAATTATAATTAAAATATATGAGCAACATAAATATGAGGTATAAGTAGTAATCAAATGGAAAGTCTACAACTGAAAAAATTAAACACATTCTTACTTTTTATGAAATTTAAAACTGCAAAGATAAAAGAAGAGTGAATTTGATAATTTTGTTAGAAGTTAATCAACCTCAACAACAGAGAGAAAAATTAAGAAAAAATGTGCAAAATCTCAGGAACCATAGGACAACGACAACAAAGATCTAACATTTGGGCCATCAGAGTCCTAAAAGGGAATGAAAACAAGTATAGTACTGAAAAATATTTGAGGAAATAGTGAGTTTGGCAAAAGGCAACTTTATAGGAGACAAGATGATTAAGAAAATGTCTTAAAGGGAATAAAAAGAATTAAGATGTGTTAAATACATGTAACTCGAATGTAAACATTGGAGTGGAAATGTGTACTTAATAATGTTTTTAAAAGAAAATACTTTAAAAGGCTACTGGGGAAGAGGTATAAAAAAGATTGAGAAATGATGATTTATACACTGAGTATCAATATCACTAAAATCACAAAGACAGATATCATTTGCTTTCTAGTAGAATACACTGCCACCTCTTGTCTTTTGTTTAAAGTTGCAAACTGACTTTGATCCAGTTCATAAACTAGGAATGCAGGAAATACAGAAACCAAAGAAATATGTTGAATCTGCCATCTGTACAAAATTAGAAAAATTGGCTATGAAGAATACTGCATGAAAAATCAAACACAAGCTCTTTCGTTAACAAATCACTTACTCTGGGGGATAAAATAAGGGAAAGAAAACCTATAGATAAAAGGCACTAAAATATGTTTTAAAATTTTTTGACTTATTTTAGATGTAATTTTGGATAATTTTCTTAAATGCAAAAGAAAAAAATTGCTATAAAGTAGGTGATGGTTATTTTATAGCATTCACCTTTTTAACATTTCAGAACCAAACCATGTTTGCTAGATAATTTAAATTTTAAAAAAATCTTAGTCCTGCCCAATGTCCAGGGTCTCTATTCCCAGTTATTAAGGGAGACTGAGGCAGGAAATTACTTGAACGAAGAAGTTTGAAGTTTGAGGTCAGTCTGGACAACACAGTGACTTACTGTCTCAAATAAAAAGTGTCTGGGAACACTATCTGATAAAGGAAACATACAAAAAGAAAAAGTGTTCAGAGAAAAAAGGTTAAAAAGAAATATGTCATTCATAAAATGTTGCAAATTTTATAAAGCTGTTCCTATTAAAATGTGCCCTTGAATGAATAGGGAAAAAAACAATTGTGGAATGACAGAACGGTGGCAAAAAAAGAATAGTATATACCTAACTGAAGGTAAAAATGGCTTTGAAATTTTCGCAAACTGTTGATGAAGGGAATATTCATTAAGATACCTATTTATTTCATATGTTTCCCTATTTGAATAATTTTTAAAGATGGTTTTAAAAATTAGTTGGCCATAAAAATTCCTTGCTTCTGAATAAAGATACAAATGCAAATAGAAACCACTGAGATTGCATAGGAATATTTGATTACTTGACAAACATTCACGTGGTGTGGAATATGTGAATATTGATATTATTGTTCATTTAAATAAAGCACAAAATTAAACTTCCCTTCCTAGAGAATGGGGAACTCTATATTGAAATTTGTTACCCAGCAATGTATTATGTGGGGAAGAAATGATACATCATCAAATACAGAACTTCCAAGATCATTTTGCTGTTCAATTTGACAGGGTCTCGTCACCCACAGAAAAACTTCTACCTTGTCTTAAATAATCAGAGGATTCTAAACAGGTGGCTATTTTAAGGCAAAATATGCTAAATGGAAGCATTTTGATAACTTTCAAGTGTAACCAGGTGTGTTCCCTGATATGGTAGGCTCATTAATCTGCAAAACGTTTCATTTCATTCCTAAAGAAGAACTCACGTTTTCTTTTTCTCTTATTTTTTTCCCTTGAAAGGTTATTGAATTCATTGGAGAATGCTATCTTGAAGTTGGTGATTAAAGAATGTATTCTACTTGTCAAAACTTGATTTCAAAACTATGTTTAATAATGTATACTATATGGCACAATAATGGCATAATAATGGCACGGTATACTATATTTAGGAATATAAAGGTACCATACTACTATTTGGTAAATTAAATTGTTCATGCATACTTTCCCCAAGATTATAATTTAATAGCCAATAGTTGACTAATTTGACTAGAGTCATTTGATCAGCTAGAGGAAATTTAAGAATTTTTAGAGTTTCTCAAACAAGAATTCAGGAAAACTTCAAGATCTGCGTGGAATCTAACTGCACTTTAAGGTAAAAATGAAAAATATTTAGAAATTATCCTGTACAGTCTTGTTGCTTATTTATCTCCAAAGTATTTTGTAATCAATGTTTCATAAAGATTAGTGCTTATACCTCTAGTTTTACAGCATGAACTTTTAAACATAGTTACATGTTTGTTTTATTATAATACAAAATATTTGAGTAATACAATGAACTCTCCATTTGCAGATGTTGTTGCTTGGAATAAATCCAATTCAAAATGATTTGTAAACTATGCTGTTAATTTGATGTGGTAAAAATTTCAAAGTTGTTATGCATATGACCAGTTTGGAAAATACCAATCTACCAACAGTGCAACAAACATTTGTTATAAGAAGAAGAAATCTGGATTTTAGTTCTGTTTTAGCCTAGAGGTGCTCATTCAACTTGCCCTTCATTTTCTAATTAAAAGATTAATTTGGTGTCTGTCATGAACTAGATGCTGGGGAGCATTTGAATATTTGACACTAACTATAAGATTGGGGGCACAAGTCACTTTACTACAAACCTCAAATGAAGACCTGGAATAGACTGAATTTTTTAGATTCTCTACCATGGTCTAACACTGCCTGTGAGTTGATTGTCTCTGACCACTCAGCTCTTAGAAGCCAGCATGCCTAGGTTCTCAAAGATATTTCCTGAATTATCTTTGAGCTACCCCTCTCGGTTTTAGGATTCTGTAACTCTATACAAATCTGCATTTCGTTGACCGGAAATCAATCATTTCAGCTGAGTATATGCTATGCTAAAATTTTGTTAAAATAATCTAACTTGAAAATCAAAAGTAGGTCCACCCATTTGGGACCTCTTCTATCTCTTTCTCAGACAGAAGCTTTCTTTCTCTCAATAAATATATTCTGCTCCTAACCTCCATTGTTCCTAAAATTCATTCTTTGATTTTAGAGAACACAAACTTATACTGGATACCTATAGGTTGGGAGTTTTGTTCCCCTATATCACTTAGAGGTCTTCCACCAAGATCATTGCACAGAGACATGGGCCACTCAGTGCCAGAGCCCCTTTCTCCTTTGGAATGCATTCTTAAGCAGTGGAAGATGTTCGACCCTTACATGTTGAAAAACAGCCATTTGATATTTCTCTGAATGTGAGTGTGGCCTACGTATACCCTAGGGTCAAAATGGAATGCAGAGGGAAGTATTAATTATGATGTTCTTTAACAACTAAAATCATACTATAAGAAAGAAAAAACATATCTCTTTACCTTAAGAGATAATTTTTATTTATGCTACCAGTTACAATCCTTATGAGGCTGCCTCCATTCATAGGTCTCTTTCTCTCAATGACTTGAAGTAAATTAAACTAGAGCTAGGAAAGTTTTAGGTGACCCTCATAAGTACATCGCTGTCTTTAGAGAATTTACTCAGACCTATAAGCGAGGCTGGAAAGATGTAATGTTAATTTTAAATCAAACATTGACGTCTAATGAGAGACGAGCAGCATTACAAGCTGCTATTGCCTTTGGAGATGAATATCATATTGTTCATTTTAGACAGCCAGAGGACAGACAGCCAGGGGAACCACCAGTTCCCAGTGACGCACAAGTAGTCCCCACCCAAGACCCCAAATGGCCTGGCAGCAAGACAGGAGATTGGAGCAGTTTTCAAGTGTGTATTCTTAAAGGTCTAAGAAGAACAAAAACCAAGCTTCTAGTTATTTCAAATCATCAGCTCTTTTTCAGGAGAAAGATGAAAACTCCTTGACTTCTTAGCTTATTTACTAGAGGCACTAATAAAACATACTTCCCTAGATCCTCAGTCAATAGAAGGGCATGCTTAGAGACATGTTTATTACCTAGTCAACTCCAGATATAAGAAAAAAGTTACAAAAGATAGCCTTTGCTCCAGATAGTTCACTTGATTCCTTCGTAAAACTTGCCTCCTTAGCATTCTATAATTGGGACTGGGAGAAAGCCAGAGAGAAAAACAAAGAGACCAAAAAGTGGCTGCCTTTGTTGCAGCCTTAGACAGTCCTTAAGTCTGATTCTCAGGGCTCCAAGAAGAGCTGAATGAGTAGCTCTGGTATCGCTGGCACAAGCCAGGCCACCCTAAGAGGAACTGCCTTAAGAGGCCCCCCAAGCCATGCCCTGACTGCAGAGGACCACTGGAAGTTTGATTTTCCTCTGAGGCCAAGGCCCCGGAGTTCAGACTCATCCTATCTGCTGGTCCAGCAGGACTGAAGGACCTCGGGGCACTCCGTCTCCTCCCTCTGGACAGACTGTCATCTCCGAGGAGGAGCCCTGAGTAATCATGATGAGAAGTAAGAAACCAGCCTATTGCTAGACATTAGCACATGTCTTGTTGTCCTTCTCAACTCTAGTCTTCCTTCTAGGCATCATACCTCAGTCACCAAAATACATCTTGGTTAAGCTGTAACTGGAATAACTTTCTCTTTGCGCATTCCTTTTAGTTATGCCTAAAAACTCAGCTTCCTTCCTGGAGAGGTTTTATCCTGTAATGTTGCACGGAGACACGGGTAACTCAGTGCCAAAGCCCCTTACTCCTTCGGAATGCATTCTTAAGCAGTAGACTAATCAAAATGATGCTGAGACTGATTTTTATAAACGCAGTACATATTGTTGTTCACATACAAAAACTTAAGAGAGTTGTTCATTGGTCAAAATAACATATTAATCTGGTTCTCATACATTATCAAAATTTTAGAGATAATTATAACTAAAGCTAGAGGAATTTATTAAAAATGTCAGACTCTATCAATAAAGGGACCTCAGAGCCAATGGGTTACAATTACTATTCCTTAGAAACAGTTTCGAAACTTACCTATCAGCTCTAATGCTCATGCTTTGAATATACATGCTTTAATTAAAATTTATTCTTGCATAAAGGATGCCAAACCTCAAGTAATCATACAGATAAAACCAAGAACAAATATGCTAGATTCCTTTTAGATTCTTTTTACTGGAACCCACCAGATCTTGTCCAGAGATTTATATGATACTTATCAAGGCCTTAATTAACAGTACTCAATGGGCCTTAAATGACACTGCAGCTGGTCTCTCTCTCAAACAAAGAAGTAAAATTAATGAGACAGGGCATCCTCCAAAATCAGATGGCATAAGACATTCTAACAGCAGCACAGGGGGTACTTGTGCAATTGTAAACACTAAATATTGTGCATACGTTCCTGATCCTTCTGCTAATCTCAACAGCTGTTCAAGATATTAGACAACAAATCAATGACATGTCAGATTCTAAAACTCCCTGGACCCTATTCTTATCCTCCTTATGGGAAACCATTTCTAGCTCCTTGGTAGAAATCTTTCTTAACTGCACTCATAATTATCCTATTGATTCTATTATTTGGCACATACATACTTAATTGTTTCTTTGCCTTTGTCTCCTCCAGACTTAAAGCTACACACCTACTCAAGATAAAAATGCCTGGTGTCTATCAAGGGCCTTTAGATAGACTCTACAGAGTATCCCTCACTGCTAATCGACAACTAGGACCCTGACCCGCTTCAGCCTGAAGAAGCCAGATTGGCCATCTCCCATTACTCCCTCATGGCAGTTCAGGTTACTTCTTCCAAAGCGGGGAATGTGACAGGTGACTGAATTAGATAGAAATATTATAGGCAGTCAGACAGGGCTGGGCCCTCAAAGGAGCCAGTGCAGAAACCCAGATACCTTGCAACTGTGGAGGAGACAGACAGCTCCGCTATGCGCCAGATCTCAAGACAAAAGATAAAACAAATGCACTCACATGCTTCCTAAGGCTAAAGATCAGAGACTGATATCCTAAATAGGTCTTTATTACCCTGAGGAAGTCAGGAGTCACTAACCCAACCCTCTACTGAAGAGTTCCTACTCTATATGTGTGCCTGCTTGCTATGTGACTTGCTTCCCATTTGTCCCCAATTTAATCAATTTTACCTGAGCAATTAATCTCATTGGTTGACCACAGCTCTGTCCCACTTCATGCCCACCTTGCGAGTTCCTATGTTTTCCCCACCTTAGACCTGCCTTACTTTGTGATTCTACTCTATAAAAATCTCTAGAAAAAACGGTCTTTGGCAACCCATTCGGGACCCCTTCTGTCTCTCTCTCTCTCTCAGACAGCTTTTTTTTCTCTCAATAAATATATTCTGTTCTTAAAAATAAAAGAAAATAAAAAGTAATCCTTTGGGTCTGGAAGCATTAGAAGAATTGTATGCATAAAGCGATGCTCTAAGAGATATGGAAGTCATGGTTATAGCAGTAATATCTTAAATAATGCTTTTCGGTTGCTAACAAGGTTCTTTTAAAATCTTAGGCTGGGGCTGGGGATTTAGCTCAGTGGCTTAAGCACCTGTCTGACAAGTGTGAGGTTGTGAGTTCGATCCCCCAGTACCAAAAAATAAATAAATAAAATAAAAATCTTAGGCTGATAATCGGTCTTCCTCATTTCAGTTTACAAGCTTAATCCTCATAGTTTTTGGTTTCCCTGTAAGCACTTAGGAAAAACAATACAAAACAATCAGCTTGGGAGAGTTCCTCCACCAGCCTCTGTCAGGATCAGGGATCCTACATTACACACAAGTGGGCATATTAGCATAAGTGCTGACAGAAGACAGGAGATGCCTGGGTCAGAGCCTAAGGACTCTTACAGCTCACCAGCAGCACAGGCTTTGCCCTGATCTGTCCTGTTCCCCTTTCCCCCAGTCCCATGAGGGCGAGACAACAGCCATGCTAGATGATTGCATATGCAGTGAGTTGTGGTACAAAACAGAGAAGCTTTGAGATTCGGGGATCCATTGCTTTGATAGCAAGATAGAGCAAGCTTGCTCTTTAATCAGGGAAGATATCACCTCATCTCTCATCCCTTAAAATCGTATCACGCTGCAGCACACTCCATCAAAGTCTGCATCAGCGCCTTGTACTCATACCAGCAAGAAACGAAGTGACACCTACAGCCCATGAATAATCTTCAACTCACCGACAAATTCCTATTTCTCTCGTTCCTTCCATATACAATGTCTCAAGGGAAATAACCCCACATGTCTCAGAAAGCATTGATGGGATGCCTACAGTTCACAAAGGAAGAGAATTACACTAGCTGGAGATTGAAGAAACGTCGGAGATCAATGGTACATTAATAACAATGTTTTAAAATAAATCAAGCGATATTTTCAACTCTCCCCGAACATTTCTTTTTTAGTAATTGATCTAACATCGCATGCATTGGAAAATAAGAACAACCCTATGTGTACATCA
Source organism: Cuniculus paca (assembly GCA_004365215.1). Classification (NCBI taxonomy): domain Eukaryota; kingdom Metazoa; phylum Chordata; class Mammalia; order Rodentia; family Cuniculidae; genus Cuniculus; species Cuniculus paca. Next base: position 64,736 of record RJWT010000354.1, read on the forward strand.
TCTTAAAACAATTAGTTAAAACTAACAACTGCCAAGATAATTCAACACACTCATTCCAAGGCACGTTTCCCTACGTGAAGCAAAGACCCAGCCAGACCCAGCTTCAGGGTCTCGCAGCTAAGGAGAAAGGTCTTGCTTATTTCCTGCTCAGAACTGGACTCTGGTTTAAGGGCTGATGACAACTAGTTTCAATCAATTCAAATACCTTTATGCTGCAGAACAAGTACCTCCTCAAATTATAGAAAGGGCCCCGAGCTCCTCCAGTCCACCCCTAAAGATGGAATTGTGAGCTCCACAGTCTGAAGTAGGTTTTCCTTGCGTACAATGTGAAGCCTATTAAAGCAGATACCGTGTAGCTTGTACGTTGGGAGGAAACGGCGTGCTGGAGGCCACGCTTTCTCACTCACTGACACCTTGGCAGGAAGTCTCTGTGGATCTTTGTATTTGATGGCATTCATTTTAGGTGGAACATTGTGTCTCCCATCCAAAGAGATTCAGTTTAAAAAAAATTATTAGCTTTTCCCCAACGAGCAACATAGACCACTACACAACTTAGCATTTTAATATTTTCATGCAAATATCTCTGTGGTTTCATTTTAGGTTTGGTATTAAAGGCCTGCCCTGTCCTCTTAGCATCACCTTAGAGAAATAGTGAGCTCTAAAATACACGGGCGCTGGCTGTGCTCAAGCGATCCCAGAAACGGGACTAAGTCTCGTGTTGCAGGTCTGTGGGGAAGATGAACTAAGGACATCTGAGGGAAAGTTGCCTGACTCGGTGTAACTGGATAGAAGCACAAAATCTCTGCTCGAGCTCTTTGCGGGCAGCTGCCGTGTCTCGTCTTCCAGTGGAGCCCCGTTGCCATCGTGCCTGGATTCGGTCCACACGTCCTGGCTGGGTGCGTGTTCTGTTCAGGTCCCGTACTCTCTCGAGGTCACAAAAAGAACGACACTGGATTTCCACAGTGTCTTTTCACCTCAGTGGTCATATTAGCTTTCGGCGAATTATCCCATTGCCCCTTTTCATATCCCAGTGAAAAGCAGAAAAGCCCAAGATGGAATTTTCCTTATTGTCCCAGGGGTCGGTCTGCACTCTTGAAGTGCATTCAACAGATACAGAACACTACCTTGAGTGACAACTGCTATCACCTCATCAAAGCAGATGCGTGGACAGCCCTAAGGGAAAAACACCCTGAAGACCAGGTAGGGCCCACAGGGAGGGAGCATGGTTGCTCTTTTTGAGATAGTATATTAGTGCCCTCTAGTGGCCAAATTGATTCAAAGTCGGTTTTTATTTCACACAGTGCCTTGTTTTACTAGTTTATTTCATCCTTTACTTAGTAATAATTTATGCTTGTGGAGTAACCATAAATAAGCACAGTGATTTACACTTGTCCATAAATTTTTAATTTTTTTATTTTATTAAAAATGAAAACAACATTTCATTCCAAAATAACAAGGGAACAGCAATAGTTAATATACTTCAAAGTAGTTACTCAGCGTACAAGACATAGACAAAAAATTCTCTCTTACAAAGAAGAGACAAACAGGCAATAGCAGGTATTTGTCTATACACTAATACTGTAGTTTTGGCTTTTCAGAGACTCACGGGCTTTTGAGCTATAAGCTCTCCAAGGGGATATGGGTCTTCTAGTGTGGAAAGTGAGACCCAGAGGAGAGAAACGTCTCGCTGAAAGCTTCGCCACAGGGATGAGACTGGAAGTCTACCAAGCCTGATGCTCAGCCCGCTGTAGCACGCTGCCTACCATCTAGCATGGACCCAGGAGGCTGATGAGAAGAAAACTGGACCTTATTTACCATTCTGCTCCGGGCCAGTCTTGGTGCAAGACTACACCTGTGGCACCACTGTACGAGTGCATGGAACCGAGGCTGTGTCTCTCAAGTTCACAGCCTCAGAGAGTCCTGAAGGACTGCAGCTGAGGAGCCTTGTTTAAATCTGAATCTGGATCTGCATCTGCATCCTGAGGTCGCATATCTGGAGTCTGAATCCAGCGTTATACGCCATGATCCTGGGAAGAGGTCTTTTGGGAAAGAGTGAATGTAGTTTGTATTTGGAAAGATATAAATTTAAAAGATGTAAATAGTCCTTCCAGTGTGTCCAGAGAACCAATTGTGGCAATATAAAAAACTGGCTGCAGATTCTTTGACATCCTTTCACATGTGTCCTGTCCTATGTTCCTTCCCCCTGAATCTAAACGGGCTGGAACTGCTCCCATCCCTACACTGTGGCACTATGAGACTTCCAGTGATTGCTCATAAAAGCCCCCCAGCCTTCAACTTGGTTGTCTTCGAACACTTGCTGTGGGTGGAAACTAGGCACCAAGAAGAAATATGACTTCACCGAGCGCACTGTCCTGAAGAGGCCGCGTGTAGGTGCTCTGTGTGGCGGCTCCTGCTCAGCTCCTGCTGGCAGCCAGCATCTCCTGCAGTTGTATGCATGAGCTATTTTAGCTGCCCAGCACATCAAAGCTCGCTGACATGGGACTACAACCCTGGGACACCCTCCGAGTGCGGAACTGCACACCAGAGGCCCCCCACACATACACACATTCACTGAGCCACAAAATAGTGCTCAAAATAAAATGTTGGTCTTTACCAACCTAAGTTTTGGGGTAAGATGTTACACAGCCATAATAATCTGAACAAATAGTTTACTAAAGAAATTTCATTCCATAAATATGCTAAAAGAAAATTTCAAAATAATGACCACAGCTCAAATACTAGTGAAATCTGCTAATCTTCTAGGCAATGACAGCTATAAGAAATCAAAAAGATCTTAGTCCGAATGTTGTACTTCCTTCTTAAAAAAGGATTATTTTTTATATGGCTGAGTAGATTTTCTGCAGTTTTCTAGTAAGAAGTGTCTGCTTAGCAACTATGCCCTTTCTCAACAAGGTTTCCCTAAGTCAGGAACAGAAAGGGATTTGAGTGACTACTTTCTCATTTCTCAAGGGCATTTCTAGATGCAAGGAGGGAATCTATTTCATTGCACATCTTTGAGGTGCTCGGAACCCAAGTTGTGAGTGTCTGGGCTGCACTGTAGGCAAACTGAGCCATGCAATAGAACTGTCAGCTGGGTGAGGGAACTGATGTTCAGAGGGGTCGAGTAACTTGCTAGCATTACCCAGCGAGGGTTGGATTCCTCTGCCTTGAGTGTGGAAATGGAGCCATTACTCAGCGTTTCCCAAGGAGAAAGAGTGCTCTGTACACTAATTGTTAGCAACAGTTTTGCATGTGAATAGTTCATGCACTTAGCAACAGTGATTGTAACTAGTGCTTAAAATAATAAGGCTGAAAAATTTTTTTAAATTTCAACTTTAAAAAAATTGTTGAAGCCGGGCGTGGTGGCTCATGCCTGTAATCCCAGCACTTGGGAGGCTGAGACAGGAGGATTGTTATGAATTCGAGACCAGCCTGGGCTACAAAGTGAGTTCAAGGCCAGTCTGAACTGCATAGTGAGACCCTGTCTCAAGAAGACAAGGGCCTGGGATCTAGTTCAGTGGCCTAAGCGCCTGCCTGGCAAGTGCGAGGTCATGAGTTCAATCCCTGGTGCCGCAAAAAAAAAAAAAAAAAAATTGTTGAATTCAGATTAGTATGATGCTGTTTTGTCCATATGTCCTTGAGCCATCCATACCACAAGGGGTGTGGTGGTGGGAGCAGAGGAACAGAGGGTGAGATCAGGATGAGAGATCAGGATGAGTAACAAGTGGATAGGAGAGGGGAGGATGAAGCCGGGGGAGGAGACAGCTGCACAAGGCCAGTTAGAGATGACAGGGGCAGGGCAGAGATACAGGACAGAGTGGGTGGCTGTTTTGTGGAAAGGATGAAGAGGAGAAAAAGAGAAGGCAGGAGGCACAACAAATTAAAGACGCGCTACCCATCAACCTGATGATCCAGGAGCCCGAATGTGATGAATTCCCTTTCTGAAAACAAATGCGGAAGGAGGGCTTAGGGAAGGTGGGATCACAAAACGACAAAGAAGGCTCGGTTCTCTGCCACCGTTTTGTCACAGTGTGTCTGACATGAAGCAGTTGAGGTTATAATTTCAGTGTGAGTCCTGGATTTGAGATCCTCGTGAGAATGCCAATGTCTGGATTATTTATAAACTTCCCATCTCCTGAAGAAAATAAAGTCAACAACTTTGGGGGGCCCAGCCACGTGACAACAATGGATGCAAGCTGTCTACACCCAGGGTCAGTCTGAGATTCCTGCCTGGTACAAAGCATGCTCTCATTCAGTTTTTGTTAAATGGATAAATGATAAAGAAATGTTCAACTTTTTCATGTTGGCCACTCTGCCCTATCGGTATTGGAGATAAATTTGGAGACTATTTTACAGGAAATAAAGAAATGATGTGAGTGTAAGTGAGACATTGAATAATTCAAGGCAGTGGGATAGAATCTATGAATGCTTGGTTAAAATATTATTTTAAAATTATCAAGTTATGAAACACTTTTATAAATTAAGATTGTATATAAAACATTTGAAGGCCTTCTGCAGGTCTTCCTCATCTCTTTCTCTGAGGATATACTGAGGACTATGATGTGACTAACTTAATAAACTAGAAAACCATGAATCTATCCTGATACAAATAAATAAAAAAAGGTTTGAGGTGAAACAGAATATTTATATAGTCTCAAAACTTCTCCCTCAAATATACTGTACTTGCTAATTATTAAAGGAAACATGAGTAACACAACCACTGCTTACTCAAGGGATCAAAATTAGCCTCACTGATGAATCAGAAATCGTGTGTCACCTGGTAGGCTGCAATGAAAAAAAAACAAAACACAATATTCGTGTGTAAACACTTTATGATATTCTTGCCAAATTCATTGACCAGGAGGAAGTATTAGACAAACACAAGTTGTGGATCATTTTACAAAATGCCTGCTCTATAATCTTTGAAAGTATGAAAGTCAAGTAAACACTGAAGAATTGCTCTGGATTAAAGGAGACTCAAGTGACCTGACAGCTATTGTAGGATTGTGAACTGGGGACTTTAAGTGTAAAGCGTATTATCAGGACAACTGGCGAAGCTTAAACGGGCCTTGAAGATTAGGTGAGAGTAATGTAAGATTGTTGTTTACCTGGGTTTGTTAACTGCATTATGAATATGAATGAGAGTCCTTGTTTATAGGAAATGTGCACTAAGATATATAGAGGTGATAGAGTCTTAGGTTGGCAATTCACTCTCAATTACTTTAGGAAAAAGAGAATTTTTTTTTAAGGTTCTTGCAATTTTTTTGAAAATGGGAAAAGGGGAGAGAGAAAGAGGGAGAGAAAGGGAGAGGAAAAGAGAGAGAGAGAGGATGAGTAGAAGTATTCAAAAGGAAAATACTCCACAAATTTTCTATACTTTGAAATTTAAAAAAAATGAAAGATAAAATGAGTGAGAAATAACTTGCTGGAGGTGGCAATGACACTTTATGTCTGTCACCTTCCTATTCTCCACCCTCCCTGCCTTACATTGTCCTATTGCTAAATTTACCACCTTCTCCATTTTACTTTTCTAAGACAATATTCTGCATGCATCACTAAAAATGCAAGAGGGCAGTAGTTGAGTGTTGATAAATGTTCATAATCTGAGCAAAGGTAGGTTTCAAATGCTCCCAAAATCAGCATCCATGTTAGGATTAATATCTTACTTCTGATATTAAAATTCTAGTGTTGATCTTATTTTTAAAAAATGATTGCATAACACTATGAAAATCTAATAACCTACAATCCCTTCACACCAACAGATACATTTCTCCAGGTTCTATTCCCATCCAAGTCCATGTACATAAATTACATTTACATGGTTGTAATCCCAGCATAGGTACAGTTTTATATTCACGCTTTCTTGTTGGAGCATATTCCAATATTGCTAGGGAGGCTCTGGGGCTCTTCTTGCCCTCTGATTCTATGATTGTATTTTTGAAACACTGACCAAAGAACATAACTATGGGACCATATTTCATTATTCAATACCTGCACTACCAGCCTATTATTGCTTCCACCTAGTCAGTAGAATGTGGTCACATCATCTATCTCTAGTTATGTCTATTCTGACGCATTGTTATTTGACAAAGGCTTTGAAATCACTTAGACCTGAGCTGGAATCCCAGATCTGCTTTACACAAGTCACCAAAACTTTCTGAGCCCCTGTTTACAATCTGAGAAACAGGAGTAATGATACCTGTACCCCGACACTTGTGAGATTTTAATGAGATCATGAATGTGAAGTTCTTAGCCCCGTATGTATCATGTGCCAAGTTCTTAGTATTTGTTATTATCATTATTTATTCAAAGTGATATACGACTAGTTAAGAAAGTATTGTATAATACTTTGTAATACAAACACTTTATTTTTGCGGCTCTCTTAGTTTTATTTGTGATGAGTTATTTTTGTAGATAGTAACAAGTATCCAAAGAGTTATCTGGAATTTCTAAAGAAACCAATAGATTTTCAAATCATCACTAGAATTGAGAACCTACAGGAAAACTAGAGTGACATCTGATTAATCCTCTTTTTGAAACACCTGCTTTAGTTTTTTCTGCCTCCCTCAGAAAACACTTTTAACAAACTCGTGACGATGTAATCATTGGAACATAGCAACATCAGTTAGCTATGAATTTGCCTAATGCCTCGCGCAGTCAAATGATTGCACATTATGGAAAAAGATTCGTGTCCCAACTTTCAAAATGGACAAATTAGGGAGTTAGTATCTGTGTTAGTTAAAAAAAAAAAAGTCTGGAAAAATAAAGTGTTCTTTCAGAAATTCTGCAAAATACAGCCTTTGGCTGGGCAATTGTGTGCTGGATAATCACGAAGTATTTCATAGAGTCACACTGGCTGAGAAGTTTAGGGTTGGGATCAGATTTAGGCTTTGAAAATTGAAGAGCCTCTCCAATTATACATAAATAACATTTTAGTATCACAAATCCCATTTTTATGGCACAGTTAAGGCTCAAAGCAGAAAGGACAGAAATCCACTTTAAGTAGAAGACGGCTGCCACAGCGAGAAGCTCACAGCATTTAGAATGTCAAAAGAAAGACGAAAAGTGATAAAAACATTGCTAAAATATCTGTTAACTATTTTCACAAAGGAGCCTTTCCTAAATAGTTACTGTGACCTCAGGAAAGCCCACTAACCTTACAAGCAATA